>WEKX01023383.1:367431-455125 GCA_013390025.1 Pitta sordida
ACGTTTTTAGGCACATGTGGTTATTGTAGAGCCTGCTTTAATTTGTTGCTACAGGTGATACAAATAATATAATATATGTGATCCAGAATAATAGATACATAATAATTTAATGTTTAAGGATATAGACTATTACAACATATAAATATATATATATAACATGTATATTTTATATAATATTAGTGTATGTTCTATATATTTATTATATCTGGGTATATGTTTATTTATTATTATATAATGCTTGGTTATTTTTAAATTACATTGGTCTTTCTGGCACAGGTGCAATATGTATTATACATATATGCTAAGGAGAAATCCCAGAATGGTTTGGGTTGGAAGGGACCTTAAAGCTCATCCCTTTCCACCCCCTGGCGCAGGCAGGGACACCTTCCACTATCCCAGGCTGCTCCAACCTGGCCTTGGACACCTCCAGGGATGGGGCAGCCACAGCTTCTCTGGGCACCCTGTGCCAGGGCATCCCCACCCTCACAGCCGTGATTTTTTTCCTAATATCGATTCTAAATCTCCTCTTTTTCATTTTGAAGCCATTAAATGTTAAGCTTTGACATGCAACTGGCATTCTTCCCAGAGAATGGAGGTACATCTTTTTCCCAATTAGGCGTGGAAAACACCTCAAACTGTTTATAAGCTCATTCCTCTTCCCCAGCTGGTCAGTCCCTTTTGTCTCATCAGAATTCTTCCTGCCTTATCTGCCCTGACTCTGCACCTCAAGCACCAGGGATGTGAATGGAAACTCCTGGTCAGGGCTGTTAATCACATCCTTATTTCATCTCCCAGTGTTCCCAAGACTCATTAAAACATAATGGTTTTGTTTACCCAGCCTCCAGTCATTCCCAGTAACCTCCAACAGGTCAAACAGGAAGGTTGGGCTTTGCAGCTCTGAGTCCCCATCACGTGGAGTCCCTTTGGTGCTCCCCAGCCCTGGGTGTGAGGTTGGGCACCAGGACCAGCGGTGCTTGTGCTGTTGCACAACTGGAAACTCCCGTACCCCAAAGTGTGACTCAACTGCTTTTGATGCACTTCCCTGGAGGAGGGATGAGACAACACGTCTCGTGTTTCATGGAAAGCTATTCTATATATGAACAAGATGTAGATATCTGGGCATTATATAACTGCATACATATATATATATATAGCACCAAGAGCAGCATCCACATGTGTTTATGTGCTGCAATTTGGTTCTGGTGTTATGTCCTATGTTTGAGAGATTCTGTATTGCACAGTGAGTTTGTGTTGGAATTAGAAAGAAACACTGCTGGGAAAAAAATCTTTATGGGCATAGATTGTGATCCTTTTGCATCAAAATGATTTGGAGCTCCCTTTGTATTCCTGATCCCTTCTGTCTCTGTTGCCATGGCAGGATGCTGTTCCCCCTGCCCCTGCGGGTGGCCTGCAGTCTCCTGGGCTGGTTCTCTCTCTACAAGTTGTTCTGCCGCCGCTACAGGCACCGCAATTTGGAGTGGAGCTGCAGGCTGGTCACTCTGACCCATGGCATCCTTGCCACCTGTCTCTCTGCTTACATTGGCTTTATTGATGGGCCCTGGCCTTTGAGTCACCCAGGTAAGTGAGGAAAGTTTTTCCAACTCCTCCAGTGGGTGATGGCACCAGGGGGTTCTCCTGCCACCTCAGTGCCCAGCCCACTTGAGGAGGGATGATTGCAGTGATGTCTGAGCTGCTTTGTACCAGAGAAATGGAGAGGCTGGCACTGTATTTTGCCAGTGGGATGACCCTCCCCAGCTGCAGTTTGGCAGAGCGTGTGATCACGTTGTGTGGCCATTACGTGTGTGCAGCTGTGGACTAACAGCTGGAGCATTGTGACTTCTCTGGCTGAGCCGTGACCAGTACAGGCCAATACCAGCCCGTGGGTGGGTTTAAAGCTCTGGTGCCTTTATGTTTCAGGATCACCAAACACAACTCTTCAGGTACACGGGCTGTGCCTTAGCCTGGGCTACTTCCTCTTCGACCTCTTTTGGTGTGTGTACTTCCAGACAGACGGTGCCCTGATGGTGGCCCACCACCTGGTGAGCATCGTGGGCATCGCCGCCTCCCTGGCCCTGGGGGAGTCGGCTGCAGACGTCAACGCCGTCATCTTTGGCAGCGAGATCACCAACCCCCTGCTGCAGGCCCGCTGGTTCCTCAAGGAGACGGGCTCCTACCACAGCTTCGCGGGGGACGTGGTGGATTTCTTCTTCATAGTCCTCTTCACCGGGGTGCGCATCGGGATGGGGGCCTGGCTGATGTACTGCGAGCTGGCTTCCCCCAAGCCCAAGTGGTACATCAAGCTGGGGGGTGTCATCATGTACGCCGTGTCCTGGGTGTTCATGGTCAGCATCTGCCGCTTCGCCAGGAGGAAGAGCATGAGGAAGTACCAGGCGTGGAGGAGTCGGAGGAGCAACGAGTTGTACCTGAAAGCGAACGGGCACCTGAAAAACCACTGACTGGATGCTGAGTAAAGACTTCCTCGAGCTCACGGTCTGGCAAGAAGGGGATCGTGCCTGAAATGCCACTGTCGGGAGAGGAGCCAACTCACGTTGGCAGTTCTGGAGCCAAATTTATCCCTGGCCTAACTCCACTGAAAGCCGTGGAGCTGTGCCACGGATTCGTTGGATCTGCAGTGTTTGGCCTGGCTCGGGGTGTGAGCAGAAAGAAGGGCTAATTTTATATCCTAAACACGACCAGTCCAGCAGTGCAGGTGTAAATAGTGGTGTTAGTAGGGGACTCCTTCAGCACAGGTAGGATCTTGGAAGAGAGGAGGAGATAACACTAGGTCTTCATGTTCCGTGTCCTGTCCAGTCTAGACAGCTAGAGTGACTCTTCATCTCGTTAGGAAGATGCATGTTCTAGTGTTGCATCAAAGTTGGGATTCCTGGCTCTTCCACCACCTCGTTATGTGACCTTGGGCAAGTCACATAACTCTGACTCTGTGCCTAATTCCCCGTCTGTGACTTGGGGGTGATGGAGCTGATCCATCTGTGTTATGCACTTTCAGATTTTCACTTGAGAGGTGCTATAGAAATGCAGAATGATGGTTGTTATCTGCACTTCATTCATTATCCCTGTGTTCCCTTTGGGAGAAATAACTTTGGTGGTGGAGCTAGAGTGTGACTCTAGAAAAATCAGTGTTTTAGGTAGGTGGTTGTTTCCTGCCCTTTCTAATTCTTTTTAAGGACTTATTTATTAATACTATATTGATAACTTATTTTTCTGTAGTGTCCAGAAGCTCTAATCAGCACTGGCGCCTTACAGGACTAGGTGCTCTGTGAACACACTCAGACAGCCCATGATGGGAAATGCTTTCATCCCTGACTGTTAAAAATCCCCTACAAACACTCCTTTTAGCTCCTTGAGTGACCAGCACACTCCATTATGAGCAGCCCCATCAGGGCTTTCCACTGAGAGGTTTTCTGGCTGATGGGCCAAGCCCTGATTATCTGCAGAACACCAGAATTCCCTCTGCTCCTGCTATTGGCCTAAATCCAAATGGGATTTCTGGTTGAGGAGTGGCCAGTATGAATCTTGAAAACCCAGTGGCTGAGGTGGAAGAGCTGCCCAGCTCTAAATCTGCTGTGCAAGCCAGAGCCCTGACCTTGGCTCTCCTTCACCTGAATCGATGCCTTGACCCCTGGGCTTTGACTTCACTCTGTCTCCCTCATTGGATCTGTGTCACTTTATCAAAAGAACATTTATTGGGTCATTTAAAGGATCAGAGAGGCACAGGATTGACCTTTTTAAAGCAAAAACAAAAAGTATGCTTATTTTGGGAGAAAAAATAAGCATCATTTATTTGGTCCTGTTTGCAGGAAAAAAAACCTGTCCCCAGTTGGAAGCTGCTGGTGTTTCTTTCTCTGCATGTTCCTCGGCTGTTCCTCTGTTGTTGCTGTCATTTCATCTGAGCCTCAGCACCAGCCCTCCAGTGCAGCTCTGAGCCTTTTCTGCTGCATCCAAAGACCTGAAGAGCCCCCCCCTCCCCAAAACCCCTTCAGACGAGCAAAGCCAACTGGTGAGCTGGTCCTGAAAAGAAAACTTGACTCATTGAGCACTACTGAGCCTTGAAGGGAGACAAGAAGGGCTGGCTGGGGCTTGCTGGTTCTTTCCCAGCACGTCAAGGAGCCCTTTTGCCTCAGCTTACCCACTTGGGGAAGTGGGTACAGCATTACCTACCTCGTGGGTGCTTCCATTTATCACTGAGCCACCTTTGAGGAATGTCTGGTGGTTTGTGTCACGCTGGGCTGTACAAAAGCGAAACGCTGTTGCTCTGAGTGACACTGTGACCCATCAGCAGCACTTTGGCACCTGAACGTGGCACTTCCCAGCATCTGCTTGCCTCCCAAAAGCAGGAGCCCAAGGTGTTTTGCAAAGGTAGGGGTCAAAGGGACTAAAAGCATGTGAAGGTCAGCTGTGCTGCCTCTTGTGGACCCCCAGGCTGAAGGAAGGAAGGATGTCTGGTGGGTTTTCCCTAGTGTGGATTGCAGTAAATCTGGAGCCAATAGAGTTTCAGCAGCCAACCTGACCGGGGAATAAGGGCTTTCAGCAGCAGGTCCTGAGGAGAAATGTAGGTGAACACAGGCTGTTCATTTCTCACTGCTGCTGTTGACCCACCAGGGAGAGTTTCTTGAGTGATGTGGGCTCTGAGCTTTGCTGAGGCTTGGTGTGCAGCCCACACCTGCCCAGGTGAACAAGGATCCCAAGGACTGCAGGTGTCTCTGGAACACCTGGTAGGAAGATGTTCTGTAATGCCATGGCTCAGTGATCCCCTCCTTTGAGCTGGGGGGAACTCGGGTGGAAGAAGGAGAGCACTGATCAATGGTGAGGCTTTAGAAGTTAAGCAAGGAAACAAAAGGACAATTAGGGATGGCTTTGTGAGGCAGAGCTACAACATCATCTCAGAGCAAAGCCTCGTTGTCTGTGGCTCCAGCATAGACCCACAGACCCAGAAGTGCAGGTTCCAAGCTGTGGAGCACAGGGTGGGACCTGTCCTCAGGCCAGTCCACGGGGGCTAGAGCAAATTGTAACAGGAAACTGCAGAACTAGTGTGAAAAAATAACTTGTGTTGGAATTACTGTGTAATAGCAACTAATGTTCCACCAGTGAATGGTGTAGATGCTTTGTATTATGTTTTATAAAATAAAGACTATTTAATTATATGAGGAATTTTGTTTTCTCCGTTTGGATGCATTGTGTGTATTGTTGTCTGAGTGTAAATGAGGAAAGGGGTGGTCAGTGGGTGCTTTTTAAGGACTGAAACAACAACTTGTACAGCTCTCAGCATTCTTGCTTCTTAGGCATGTTAGCACTCTTCCTTGCAGGATTGGCTGAGGAGGAATCAGGAAAAGTTCCAGGAGGAATTTCTTCATGGAAAGGGCTGCCCAGGGAAGTGTTGGAGTTCCCATCCCTGGAGGTGTCCAAGGACGTGGCACTCAGTGCTCTGGGTAGTGATTGATCAAGGGTTGGATCTGATGATCTGGGAGGTCTTTTCCAACCTCAGTGATTCCGGGGTTCCATGTGGGATTCAGTCATAGGAGCAAAACCATTCCCTTTGTTTTCCATCCTGTTTTTCCACACCATGAGCTCTTCTTGTTCAAAAACCAAATCTTGTTGCCCAGGAATTGCTTCACTGGGAATTGTGCTAGGAATGCTTTAGCATTATTTAATGTTGCTTTGGGAGATCCAGAAGGGAGGGAGGGTCCTGTCCTGTACCAGCAGCTCTGGCCCCGTGTGTAGCCAAGCCACACTCAGGAAGGACCTGGAGTGTTGTGTTGGTACAAAACAGCCTCTCTGCCTGTTCATGGCCACAGCATTTTGCCAGGGATGCAGCAAGCCCAAAGTCTGGCTTCTATAAATAGTTAAGCCAATTTAGTTGTTTGCATGTAACCCTTAAATCTGGCTGAAAACCCTGCAGTGCTGGGGAGCAGCATTGAGCCCTCAGGAGGTGCTGGGCTCTTTTCACTCCCCAGGCAGCCCTGGGAGGCTGGGGAGGGGGTCTCGAGGACTGCAGCCATTTGTGCTGGGAGTTTGTGTAACCTCTGAGGGAGTCCAGAAGCAGAGAAGGAAGTACAGCAGCATTCTGGAGCTTTTTGCTTTAGAGCTGTGAGTGTCTCCCAGGTTTCAGATCTTCAGGAAAGACCTGGCAGAATGCAGCCTTAAGTCAATGGACAGATGTGCTTGGAATGTGGAGTGAAATCTGCCTCCCTACACCCAATTGATTTAATTTTGTATGGCCCTATTATTTCTCCAAAGCCTTCCCTGCTGCCTTTTGCCTCTACTGGCCCTGCGCTGGAGCTTTATAAAATTAACCTCCTCCTTCAGTCCTCTGCCCTCTTTTTGTGGCTGAAATCCTTATTTGTATTTGAAGAAATTGTGATTTTTTTTTTCTGATATCCAAGGCTTTATTCCTTTGCAGCAATGGTCCAAGCACTGATGTAAAAGCAGAGCATCTTAAGCCTTTGTAATCTGCTATTAGTCTAATACCAGTGCTGCCAGCAGGTCTGTTCTTGGACCAAAAAAAGATGAGAGAAAGGTTTAAGATTCTCTTTTTTTAGATGATAACAATATACCAGCACTTTCAAGTCAGCTTCAACAAGGGCTGTAATAAATCTGTGTACGAGAAGGTGTTTGCTTTGCCCTGTTTCCCTCAGGTTCCAGGGGAAATTTGGCAGCTGATAAGTTGTCAGCATAAGGCAACTTTAGAAAATGACTTTAAGAAGGAACTGAAGAGATGAAGGTACATGGAAAAGCTTTGGCACAGTCAGGATGGTTTACAGGTGGTTCATTTTGAAGGGGAGGGAGAAAGTGCCTCTTTCTGCAACTCCTCAGATGTTACAAACCACAGGCTTTCAAAAATACCTGTATTTTGTTGTTTGAATTGCGCCAATTGCAACGATCCTTGAAAATGGTGAGATTTTATTCTTAACCTCTTTAAATTTTACCCTGTTAACAAACACCTCTTTCTTTTTAACGCCCCCTCCAGCCAGAGGGACATTGATTCCAGCAGAGAAGGAAACTCCTGGCAGAAAGTCCAGCATCTCCCTCTGTCCTCACAGAGGTTGCTGCATGGAAAGAGAGCTTAGTGCTTTATAAATGCTCGTTGCAATGTGGATTAGCCAGGTTTAGGAACCGTAATGAGCTGTCACACTGACAGATTAGGCTCTCTCTGTGTCTCCAGAGAGGCAGCAAAGTGTTTGCATTTGTGCCCAAGTGGCCTTCAAAGCCCAGCCCAGCCCTGGGTGGGTCTCCAGCAGTTCCAGGGAACTGGGTGCAGGACAAGCTGCCTCTCTGGAGGTGGTACATAAATCAGGTGCCTGTTTTAAGATGGGGAAATGGCTTTGAAATTGTGTAGAAACGTGGAGCATAGCACAGATTTGTGTTTTGTGAGATGAGAGCTGCATCCAGATGGGTTAGAGGACATTTTGTTGGTCACCCCAGTTCCTGAAGCAGGTTGAATCCACGTCATGGTGAAGCTCGTTGGCACCAGCACAGGAGATGGGCAAGGAGACAGACACGTGTGTGGATTTGGCTCAGGGCATCACTGGTATCTTCAGCTCCCTCAAGAGCACAATGTCAGCAAATGAAATTCCTCCACATTTTCAGCTGGCTCAGAAGAATCCCAGGCCAGGATCAAAGGATGCTGAACTAAGGAGCAGCTGTTGGTGCTTAAGGTGAGTTTGATTGGGTGGAACACAAAAAAAACCCAAGACCCTGAGGTAGGAAGGTTTGAGTTGTGCTAAGCTTGAAAGCAGAGCCAGGCTTACCCCAGTCCTGACTCAGGCTCATGGTCCTCTCTGTTCTTCACAAATTTATAAGCACATTTGGGAAATGAAGTGCCTTTTCTGCAAGCCTTGGGAATCATTTCCCCTGGGCCTTTCCCCCTCAGTCTGTGCCAGGTGGAAAGGTTGGCAGTTGGCTTCCAGAAGCAGCAGAACAGGAGCTGGCACAGCAACTGGTGGTGAGTTTAAATACCAAAATATCAAACCACTGGTGCTTTCTATGCCTGGTTTAAAATTGATTACCTGTAAGTAGCAAAAGACTTTTATCCACTTGATTTTTGTGATGGAGCTCAGCAAAACTCAGCTGATCCTCATGTCTGACTTGGAGCACGTGATTTCACAAAGCTTTCTGTTATTTCCTTCACTATTCTATATTTTTAACTGTTTTCTTTATTATTAACTTGCTTTACTGGCCTATTCTTCACTTGAGGTCTGCAGGAGATCCACTGCACTCACAGGGAAGCGACTCCAATGGCTGATTATCCCCCCTGAAACACAAAGGGAAATTTCCCTGGAAGGAAAAGGGTTACAGGCACTGTTCATTCATACTTAAGATTTGAAGCATCACCTTTTTGCTGATTGTTCACGCTGAGCCCACCCTGGTGCAAAGCCCCACGGAGCATCCCAGAGCTCCCGGAGATCCACAGCCCTGGGAAAGGCTCCTTTCCAAAGGGGGTGAGCAGGACCAGCGTTTGATTTACCTGCTGGGAACTTCAGGTTGGAGGAGCCATTCGAGGCTTTCCCAGCAGATGGCAACAGCTCCTCGGTGCGAGGGTTCGGCAGAGCACCTCCAGCCTGTTTTTTCAGGAGGCAGCACCTCCAAGGATCTCTGTCCTTTATTTTAAGGCAAAATAAGAAGTCGTGCTCCACGGGAATCATCCTTCTTTGCTCCAGGGTTCTCCTTCCTTGAGCTGTTTAGCTCAGCTTCGGACTAAAAAAATAGACTTTTGGGGACACTGGTGCCCTGGAGACTGATGAGGTTAATGAGAAAAACACAGGGGTGGAAAGGACCTGAAGATCACCTTGTTCCAACCCCACTGCCATGGAATGGTACTCTGGGTAAATCCAGGCTAAGTGACAACTTTAGAGCTGCCAAAAAATTTAAAAAAAAAATTAAATTGGTTATTGATTTCCCCACCCCATATTTCACGTTGTAAAACTGCCCAGGCAGAATTACCATAGAGGCATCTATCTTAACCTAAGTGTGCACTCGGCTGCCACCAAAAACACCCTCCAGCATCTGCAGAAAAGAGAAGCAGCCACGGTTTCAGAGTCTCTGTCCTCAGATTTCCTCCAGCTAATTGTTGTTCTCGTTATGTTGTCATGCACAATAAAACATAATTAAAGTAATAAAACATCATCGAGGCCTAACATGCAAATGCTGGGCCTGCCATGAATCAGAAGGTCTCCCAGGAGCCTTCCCCTCTCCAGGCTCAACAGAACTTGATGTTCCCAAAGTTAAAAGCAGGGGAGGGATTTATCGCAGAGAAGATGCAATAAAGAGATCTATAATAAATAAATATAGATGTATGGAGGCATTCAGCCCCTCCACCAGCACAGACACAGCTGCAGAACGAGAGGCAGACGTGGCTGCTCGTCTTGCACTCCCACACTTCTTCATTTTATTTTATTTTTTTTTTTCATCCCCCAAGTCTCGATTTTCCTCTAAAGGAAACCAAAAAAGGAAGTATAAATGCCCTGTGTATATATGTCAAGTATCATGTAGAAAATGATTTCATCCCACGCTTCCCCTCTTTGCTCTGAACTTCACCAAAACAACAAATTCTTCAGACTCCCAGACAGTCTGTTGGCTTCCTGAGCCACGCTCGCTTCGCTCCCAGCAGGAAAAGCTCCGTGTTCCAGAGCAGCAGCAGCAGCCTGGGTTTAGCTCCAGGCAAGGTATGGCCCTGTGTGCTCAGGGAAGGATCTGCTCCTGACTTTCCAAAGCCTGGCTTGTTGGGTTTTGGGTTTGTTTGGTTTTTTTTTTTTTCCCCAGGCTCTTTCCAAGCCCAGTGTCCCGGCTTTGAAGTAGATCATGGTAAGATTAATTAAAGGGAAGGAGGATGGTGTCCTGGGTGATTGGGATTAGCTAATGAGGTTATTTTAGCCTGGTGGCATTTGGTGGGAAAGGGTGATGTTCCACAAGTTCCTCTGTGCAGGAGGGTCGGGATTTACCGGGCACCCTCCCTGGCAGTGGAAACCATCCTGCTTTCCATTTGACTTCTTTGGTGCTCGTGAGCTTTAATTCCTGGAGCAGTGGCATGGAAGGTTCCTGAAGTTCTGGAATGTCTGGGACGTTACTTCCAGGTGTTTTGAGAACAAGCTGGTGGTGGTGACAGGACCAGCGAGAATGGCTTCAAACTGAAAGAGAGAAGGGTTGGATATTGGGAAGGAACTCTTCCCTATGAAGGTGGTGAGGGCATGGGATGGAACTCCCAGAAAGTGTCCAAGGCCAGGTTGAAGCAACCTGGGATCCTGGAAGGTGGAATTGGATGAGCTTTAAGATCCCTTCCAGCCCAAACCGTCCTGGGATTCCGTGCAGAGCTAAGATAGGAAGAGTGCTGCGTGCACCAAAAATGTCAGGGAATTACAGCAGCGCAACATCCAGGATGTGTTTGTGTTGAGGCTGTGGCTGAGGACAGGGAAATCAACACCTGCCGAGCTTTAAATGTCCCAACACCCTGTGTTGCTTTTCACACTTGGAGGTTTGGTTGGTTGGTTGTTTTGGGTTTTTTTAATACGAAGAGGAGCAGGACCTGGGTGCGGTGTTTCTGGAAGGCTGAGGTATGTGCAGGGAGGGATCAGTTCTGCGATTTACATTGACCTTCACCTGTGAGTAAAATTCCCGACGAGATGTGTGCGGCAATGCTGGATGTGGAGCCGTGGAAGCTCTGGGAGCGACCAGCACAGGGGCTCGGGCACTCCACTATTTTAATTCGCTGTTTATTTTCGGTTTTTTTGCCCGAAGTTTCTCCGGCGTCACATTTTCCACGGCGCAGCCCGTGCGGATGGAGAGGCGCGGGCACTCCCTGCCCTGGGAGCCTGTGACAAGGCGAGAAAAAAACCCGGGGAGCGGGAGGGAGGAGAGGGAGGAGAGGGAGGAGGAGGAGGATGGGAAACGGGGAAACCTCTCCGGCAGCGACGCGGGAGGAGGGACCGGCGCTGAAACACCGCGCTGGCCTGGAAAAGGCTTCCCCACATCGGGAAGGGGGCAACGCGGCGTAAGGGCGGGGAGCGAGGAGGAGGAGAGGGAAGAAGGGAAGGCAGGAGCAGAGGGAAGGCAGGAGCAGAGGGAAGGCTGAGGGGCAGCGCGGCCGGCGGAGGGATCCGCGGGGCGGGGCGGCCGGAGGTACGAGCCCCCCGGAGGCTGCGGGGAGGGGCGAGCCNACTCCCCACTTCCGTGCTCTGGATATTCCGGGTGACTGCAAGAAGAGTTTCGGAGTTGTTTTGGATTTTTGTTTTGTTTTGTTTTTTTTTGGTTTTTGTTTTCCTCCTCCTGCCCTTGGGCTGGGTTTGCTCGCCGGTCCCGGAGCAAGGCTGGACCCTGAGCCTCGCAAAGCCTCGCTCAGATTCCTGCAGCCACAGTAAAATGTAAATTGGATAATAACGACTCCTTGCCAAAGGCTCCAATGAGTGGCACACAGTCCACAATCACGGACAGGTCAGTATGAAATGACATTTCTGTTGGGTTTTTTTTTTTCCCCTTGTCTTTTTGGAAGCCTGGGCTGTTCCCAGTGCTGGTGTGGTTTGTGTTCTGCCTTCAGCGACGGGAAAACGGGGATTAAATCTGAGTTTCTGGGTGTCAGTGTGAACCCAGGGTGTCTGGCTGTCAAAGCGGCCGAGTTGACTTTGAAACTGGAGTATTTCAAGTCCAACAGCTTTCAAGCCTGCCAGGCTGACTTTGTAGCAGCCGGGGATGGTGGTAATTCAGCTTCCAGGATGGGTTGGTGGTGCTGGGAGGAACACCAGGGTGTTTCTGCGTGAAGTTGAAGCAGGAAAAGCCTCGGGAGTTGGGGATACAGCTGGAGCCTGAGCTCAGGAGCCGTGTGGAGGATGCTCTTGGGTCTCCTTGGGTCAAGCCCTGCAGGGAGGTCACCTCAGGTGAGGCAGGAGGGAGAGCTGACGAGCAGGAATGTCTGCTGGTGTCTCCCCTGGGAATCCTCCTGGCTTTGGATCCCTGCTCAGGTGCTGCCTGTGCCTTCCGTTGCAGTCCGGGGTGTTCCAGGGGCTGGGGTTTTGTTGTGGCAAAAATAATAATCGAGTCGGAAACCTCTTGGCGTGGCTTTGAGATGGAAGTGAACGGCGTGAGTGTCTTCAGGCTCTTGTTGATGGGAGAAAAAGTTAATTTATTGACGTTGTAAGCTGAAAAAAAAGTAATCATGGGTTTTGTTGTGTTCTTATTGTGCATCTTTGGTGGTTGAGTTGTGAATGTGAGAAAGGCTTTGCTTTGGCCTTTCGTGACCCAGGACAGGATTGATGCTTTCAGGTGCCTGAGCTCACCCTTTACACTCCAGGTGTGGGCAGGAAGGAGTGAGTGTAGTCCTCACTTAGGCCTTTTCATACAGGTCAGCTCAGAATTGAGTGTAGTCTGTGTTTATGACCTTTCCTAGAGGATTGTCCTTGAAGTTAATTGTGTAGTTGTTAATTAATTGGCAGTGCTAGCGACATAGTGACAGAATAAGGCTCCCAAGTTTTTTCTCTTCTGCAGTGCATGAGTGATTCTTGAGTTTCGGAATGTTTTTCTTTGTATCAAACAAGACAATGACACTAAAAAGGCATTTCAGTGGCTTTGTGAGGATTTTGTTACATACTTAAGGCCATATGTCTTATGGCAGTTGCATGATATCGAAAGGAATGACAGGATTTTCATACCAAGAAGCAGCTGAGTGATGCATGGAAAGTCAAAACACGAGAACAGGGAATTTAATTTACTTGTTAGTAAAACAAAATACTTTCCATTATTGAATTGGAACAGCCAAATTGAAAATGTAGCAGAGACGAGGGAAAAAAAATGTCTCATTTCCTTTTGCTCTCAGTCATGTCGGGAGGATGTTTCTGTTTGGTGTTCCATTAAAGGTTTGATTCAAAAGGCTTTTAATGTCAGGTGAGGAGCTCTCTCCACAGTCCTGGCACTGGGGTTGGGGGATGGCTGGGGGAACGTGGGGAAGTTGGATCTCTCCACCCCTGGCCTGAAGGAACCCCAGCTCTGGGGGGGCAAAGTCGTGGTCTCTGTGAGAAGCTTCAGGGTTGATCTGATCGTGGCCTGGAGCAGCTACGAGAAAGAGAGACAGAGTGACAGAAGGGGGAATGGCTTCCAAGTGTCAGACAGTGGGTTTGAATTGGATATTGGAAGAATATCTGGGCACGGGTTGCCCAGAGAAGCTGTGGCTGCCCCATCCCTGGAAGTGTCCAAGGCCAGGTTGGAGCAGCCTGGGACAGTGGAAGGTGTCCCTGCCCATGGCAGGAGGTGGGATGGGATGAGCTTTAATGTCCCTTCCAACCAAACCATTCTGGGGTTCTGTGATGATTCTGTGGGTCTGGATGAACCTTCCAGCAGAACCCCAAGTGCCGTCGTGGTGTTTGTTTTCATGGTGTGGATCCTGCTCCTCCTTTTTAACCCCCTGTGCAGGATTATAGGTTGGACTTGATGATCTTCAAGGTCTTTTCCAACCTTATCAACACCGTGGTACTGTGATCTGGGGCGGGGGGTGGTGTGTTTTTTGTGCTTTCCCATTAGTGTTGCCTCTTCCAATCTGCCTCTCAACTTGGGATGTAAAGCAGGTGCAATATAAGTAATTTTGGTGCTCCAGCGTCATTGGATCTGTGTGATATAAATCATTTGACATGTTCAGTTCTCTCTCTGTATTTATCAGTGACCTTCCTTGGTGGGATTGAGTTGGGAACTGCCTTACAGGAGGGAAACCCAGCTTGCCTCTGTGCCAGGTGGCATCAGGAATATAACAGGGTGGCATTAGCCCTTTTATCCATATTGGCTCTACATATTTGCATGTTACATATGTGGAGCTGCTTAAATCCATGTCAGAGACAGAAGAAACTTCCTTTGGTGTCCTCTCGGTTTAAGGTGGTGATTGGAGTATGATTTGATAGCTGTCAGGCATTTCCCTTCTCCAGGTTGCACTTGTCTCATCCATGACATGTTTTATGTCTTTCATGGTTTTATTGACGATGTCACGTATGGCATTAAAGTGGATAAATTAGGAGTGTATGAATGGGCTGTTTCTCGTGTTGTTCTGTAGCCAGTATGATAAATTATGTTTTCATTAAGTCTCCTCCTTTTTTTTTTTTTTTTTTTCCTGTTCTCTTTCCCAGGGAAATGGACTGAATTTTAGTGTCTGGTACTGTGCTGAAACACAGACAGGCCAGCTCATATCTGATGTGTCTGGGGTAATTCCCTCTGTGGACCAAACTTTAACCCAGTTAATTTTGCTAATGCTTGTGCTCCATCCCCAAGCTGGAATCTGTTATCCAGCTGCCTCCAGGGCAACATAATTTTTTTCTTCAAGTGTATTTTGCTTCGAGTGTCTTAAGTCTGGAGGGAAGTGAGTGCCTGGGGGAGTGGGGGAATACCAGGCATTAAGCAAAAGTTAAGACTTGGGAGAGTGTAATGGGTGTTCAGAGTGGCTGGAGAAGCTTCTGGCACACACTGTCCCTCATCAGCTCTCCAGCATTTGGAGGAACACCTAAAATGTGAAGGCATAAAAAATACTATCTCATAATATCGTAGAAATACATCAGCAAAATGTCCAGGTGCCTTGCAGGGCTTTTGATAGTTTGAGAGAGTCAGAACTTTAAACAGTGACTTTAACTTCCTTTTCTTTCTCTCAGGATGTTCCTTTCACTTTGTCAGCTGCTTTTTTTTTTAACAAAAAATGTCCAGCGAGCCATACCAAACTCATCTCCAGCCTCACTGCTCTGCTCTTTTATGTTTGTAAACATTTACACCCTCTTCATTTAATCCTCTCTTAGCTGTGCTGGATTTGTTTAGAGGCCTCCTAAGGTGGCATTTACCTTCTTAGCTCAGTAAGTCCTTGAGGTAGAACATCTCTGAGCTGCTCATCGAGACTGGCTGGATAGTGAAAGGAAACCTGCACAGAGAGAGGATCATGTCTCACCCCAAATCAGGTACCTGGAGCTGGTCAGGGGAGATATTTCTCATCCCAATCAGGTACCTGGAATTGGTCAGGGAAAACAGTTCTTATCCCAAAGCAGGTACCTGGAGCTGGTCAGGGGAGATATTTCTCATCCCAAAGCAAGTACCTGGAATTGGTCAGGGGAAGCATTTCTTATCCCAAAGCAGGTACCTGGAGCTGGTCAGGGGAGATATTTCTCATCCCAAAGCAAGTACCTGGAATTGGTCAGGGAAAACAGTTCTTATCCCAAAGCAGGTACCTGGAGCTGGTCAAGGGAGACCATTTCTCACCCCAAATCAAGTTCCTGGAATTTATCAGGTGCCTGACAAAACACCTTCTGGTCTTCGTCCAGCTCTGGGTTTAGGTCAGGTTGGCCATATGTTTTAGCCTGAAAAAGTCAAATTTTTTTGTTGCTGGGTGGTTCAGGGCTGTCCTCCTGAGTGTTTTGAAAGGGGGGGATATTGGATTTCGGGAACTTGTCGAGGGAATTTTCCTGTTCCTCTGTGAGTGTGCCCACACTGGCAGCCCACGGAGTTCTCGTGGCCTGGGCACCGTGGCACAGTCGGGCTCTGGGCGTTGCTGCTGTGCCGTTTGTGGCCGGGGACACATGGCCAGGCGAGATAAGGCCTTTATTCTTCCCAAGGACACGCCGGGGCCGGGATGAAACCCGGCCATTTGCAGGCCCCGCTTGGCCGTATCCTGTTGTGACACTAAAGAAACATTGGTGTGCGATTCATTTATTTTTCTGGGCCCGTGGTTCGCTGTATTTTTCTTCCTGTCCCCGTTCCAGGAGCACTTCAGGGTTGAGCAATTGCACGGCTGCAGGACTTGCTTTATGTTCCTTTCTGTTTATTGAAGGCCAGTAAAAGAAAGGAGGCTCTTGCTTTCGCGGGGCCTGGCTGAGGAACTGGCGGCTCTTCCTTTGCACTTGCTTGCAAATGAGTTTTATTTATAACCCTGCTGTAGTTTCTGTTGCTATGATTGGAAAACAGGAGAGGTAGAATTTACACATAATTACCCTTGAGAAGTTTTAATTGGTGATTTGCTCCTGACTCGGCACCAAAATAGACCCTAATTGTTTCTTATCTGCTTAGATGCACTTTCCCTGTCTTTGGCTGTTTGGAAGTCCCTGGAGGAACCGGGAGTTCTTTAACTGTGTAGTGGGGAGGGGTTAAAAAAAGGGGTTATTTTTTTCAACTGCACAGAAAGTCACACCTCAGTGTTACTGAGTAACGCTTATCATGCGTTTATTTAATTAGCAGAGTTTGTGATACTCGATATTTATGGCAAATGGGCTGCAGTGTGACATCTAACGATTAAAAAGCCCAATATTCTTTGAGGCAAATCATCTTGTGCTTTCCATCGTGGTGCCTTCACTGCGTTTGGAAATTAGTAATTGCCATAGTCTGTGCATAAATTCATGTTTTATTTTGCTTCCATTGAGGCTGTCACAGGAGGGACTGTCTGGGATGTTCGCTGCTGACTGGGAAGCAAATGCTGCCGTGGCAGTTCGTGCTGCATAGTTTATTAGGGATTTTACTGGAGACAGATGTTGAGGTGAGCTTGATTTTCTAGTTTTGAGCAGAGCTGTGGGCGTTGTGATTATTTGGGTGGAGGCAGGAATGATATTTCATGTTAGCCCAATTGTATAATTCTCCCTGTGCACAGAACTCCTATTATGGCATTCGTGCACCTTCCAAATGGATGGATTAGGAAGGGCACTGGGATGTGGCTCCTTCAGTTTTAGGCTTTGAATATTCACATCCACATCTACAACAACTTGGGGGGGTGATACGTTTAGCAGCAAAAAAAAATAATCCTCAGCAGAGCTGGGGCGTGTGAGAGGCTGCACGAAAAGTCTGGTGATGTCTGAGCTCTTCGGACCCCATTCCTGCCAGAACCGTATCCACAGGGGCTCATGGAGATACGGAACCTGGAAACCCTCTCCCAGCCTGCTGAGTGTGTCCTCCTGCCTCTGACCCGTGGTGGTGGTGGAGTGCTGGGGCTGTGCTGCTGACACAGCTAATCACTGACATGTCTGGGTTGTCCTTGCTCTGTGTTGTGTCCCTCCCCTTTCTTCCTGTGCACAATTGGAGTGTTTTAAGGTCCCTGTTCTGTCCTGGTTGGAGGTGCTTGGGAAGAAAAGTGCAGCTTGCCCTGGGATCAGGAGCTGCTGAGGTCACTGGTGAGCTCTGTGGGTGTTCACTGGTGAGCTCTGACTTCCACGACCTGTGTAGGAGGAGAGTTTCGTGGTCCTGGAGGGTGGCAGCGCTGACCACAGCCCTGCTGGAAATCAAAGGCACTTGTGTTCACTCCCAGCTGTTCTGTGGCACGTTGTAGAAGCCATGGAGGAACTGAAGATTACTTGGCAGCTCATTCTGAGGTAGCACAGAGCATTCATGAATTTGCCCGGGGAGGGTGGTACAGACACCTGTGCCAGTTATTTTATTTGTTTCATGACTGTGCACCAGGATCTTTGATTATTTCCTCAAGTGGCCTCTCCTGGTGAATTTGTGTCTCGAGCACTGGTGTGATGTTGAGTAGCTTTAGTGCCTCCTTCTGTTTCCCTGCCTTCCCAAGAGGTTTTGGATTATAATCAATAAGTTTTTACCATTAACTGTTATTTTCCCATTTCCCCCCAGTGTTCAAGGTGGCATCTTTTGCCTCATGGTTCTAAACCATCAACCCCCCCCACCCCAGCCAGCCCAGGGCTGGAGCTCATAGTTCTGCAGTGCCTCAGAGAGGAGCAGTGTTTGCTTTGGGCTGGAGACTGAATTCTCCACTTAACCTCGAGCTGGTCCTTCTGGGTCACCAGGGAGGTATGTTGGCTGTGCTGCCTGAAAGATAAGCCCAGGCTCTTGCTTCAAGGCTTTATCCTCCAGGTTTCTCAGGGAATACCTCCTCTTTCCCTCTGAAAATCAGCAGTAGGGGACTTCCTACTGAATCCCATTTGCATTGTCCTCGAGTTTCGGTGATCAGAGTTGCTAAATAATAAATAAAAGTGCTTCTTGTAGCATTCCTAAGGCTCTGCAAATATTCCTCTGCCTTCTTTCATTCTAGGCCTGATATTTTATCTGCTTGGAGATAACTGGATTTTCTAGTGTAAGGGATGTCAATAGCACTAAGAGAAAATAGACTTAAATGCATATTTTCAGGTAGGTGATGCTGTGTTCTGTCCTGTGGCCCTGCTCTGGATAATTATTAGGTTTAAAGAATAAAAGTTAGTTCATGTCTCAGCTTGACTAAAGGAAGGTCAGGAGCCTGGCTGCAGATAATGTTTCCACATCAGAAGAGAGGGTCTAAAATAAGGGCTGGAGAAGCGGTTGTGAACAAGGAAAATGAAAAGGAATGTAAAATAATGTACAAGGGGTAAAATACAAGGCAGGATAAATAAAAAATAGGAACAACACACTTAGAAAAAGACAGGAAGAAACAAGGTTTACTCATTTTTCTTTCAAAAGAAAACATGTAAAAATAAATATACGTATTAAAAATGACAGGAAAAAAAAAACTCCAGCATCCTTATGTTTCAAATGTAAGCATAAGTATAAATAGTAAAAGCAAAACAAACAAAGTTCAGACTGTGACATTCACAGATTGTCTCCTAAACAGGGTTTATTCTTTGTTATCACTCTGCATCCTTTCCTTGAGGCTTTTTGGTGTTGTGTGTGTTTGACTTCTGAGGCCCATGGGCAGGAACCCATTCTTGCAGAGTGGCCCCATTTAGCCCGGCCTGATGGTAAATAAGAAACATTTCTGTTTACATTTGTTGGCAAACTCTTAAATATGATCTGTTGTGGCTATTTTTAAGCCTTGTTTTGACAACACCCAGAGGTCTGGGCTGTGATGTTGGGTGGTGGAGGTACCTCATGGAATCAGCCTGTGCTTCCTGAGCCTGGAGAGCTGAGCTGGAGTCATTTTGCTGTAGTCTGGGCTGAGTTCATCTAAAAAACTCCAACCTTTTGTGGTCAGGGAGCAGGGGGGTGTAAAAGATGAATGGAATTGAGCAGGATGATCGTGTAAAGGAGCTGCAGTGATGATGCTGGAAACCTGAGGGGGAACCTGCAGGTTGTGGAGCTCTTGGTTGCTCTCAGTTGGCACAAGAACTGTGTGTGCAAGGGCAGGACTGGAGCTGGTTTTACACCTGAAACACCACAGAAATACTCTTGAGTTGGAAGGGGATGAGAATGAGCCCAACTCTTCGGTGAGTGGGGATCAAACCTGTCCCCGTGGCACTAGAAATCTGCAGGAACACTGGTAGAAACCTTAATTTTCTTTGTCCAGGCATTGTTCCTTACTGAATCTGTGAGTAGCACAGCAACTGCTCTTGTTTAAATGAGAAGCTGACACCGGATTTGTCTGCAGGCTGTCAGTCCTGGTTTGGGACATCACTTTCCCAATGGCTGGAGTGTGTTCCAGGTGGAATCAGTGACCTGTGGGAGGTGTTCTCTGGAGTCCTGAGTGAGCTGCAGTAGTTGCAGAGGGTTGGAAAGCTGAGGTGGGTCCTGCATTGACCTGAGCAAGCATTTCCCAGCCTGGAGGAGAAGACCCGTGTGTTTAATAAAACCTTGGCTGATGTGAGATGGGTACAGGATTCGGGATCCCACGAGCTGAATTCTTGGAAGTGTTTTTTGCCGCATCAGACGAGGTGTCTCCCCTCGGAGCTCAGTGCCACAGAGGCACCTCAGAGTGTTCCCAGTGTGCCCAGAGGGGAAGGAGGAGCCTGGTGAGCAGGGACCGAGATCAAAGCAGCTGGAGAAGGGATGGAAAACGAGGGAGAAGAAGGGGATTAAAGGAGGGAAGCTGTAACGAGCCAGAAAAAGGAAATAGGAAAAAGCTGCAGTGTCAGACATGAGAAATCAATAGGAAATGAGTGAGAGAAATGGGCGAGCTGGTGGCAGCTCCCAGATAGGAGAGAGGCTTCCTGTCTGTCTGTCTGTCTGTGTGTTCTGAAGGCACGTCAGCCCTGAAGGGCCAGGACCCAAAACCCCCCGGTAAGGCAGGGCTACAGCAGATTTTGCTGTGGAACACTGAAGAGATGTGTGTGGTGTCTGGGAGAACCCGCCTGGTTCTTGAGGAGGCTGCTCTGGGTGACAGCAAGTGCCATGGGACGGTGTTTAAGCCATGGTGATCATAATTCCCGGTCTTTTCTTGAGTGCCTTTCTAAGGTGATGCTTGCAAGTAAGAAAATAACGTGGTTTTCTGATCTGTGACAATGAGAGATTTTTTTTTCCCCACTTCTGAAAAATCAGAATTATGCGATGTCCCAGGTTAGGCCGTGACATCAGCCCAAAGTGAGCCGCCGTTCTCAGGTTGTATCTGGTTTGCAAAGAGGGGTTTTCCCCACTGCTGCACCCGGATTTATTGGCATCTCACCCAAGGCAGCATCACCTTGGACAGATATCCAGGGGGAATGGGAACAGAGGGGCATGAATTTCCATGGTGTGAGCTGAATGTAAGGATGAGGGGGACAGCTGGTGTGTGGAGGGTGAAAGCTCTCAGCTGAGGGATGCCTTGGCCAGGCACTGCAGCTCTGCAGCTGGCGAGTTGTTGGTGCTGAGAGACACCCCAAGGATAGGCTGTGGTTTGCCCTGCGCAGGCCCTGCGGTTTCGGCAGCGGAAGTGGTTCCTGTGGGCACAGATCTGATCTGAGCAACCCAACGAGCTCCATCCGCTGGGCTGGGGATACTGCAGGGAGAGCAGCTCCCAATTGTTGTGGGATTTCCTTGGGTGGGAGGATGCGTCAGGGGCTGGAGGAAGCGGCAGTGAACACCTGGGCAGGTGTTCAAACAGAACCTTCAGCGGGAAAAGCAAATAACCTCGTGGTGGTTTGGGAGTGGGTGCATGATTTAAAAGCGCTCTGCTCTGGAGAGAGCACGGGTTTAGTCGCCTCGGTGGTGGGTGACACTGTGGAAGGTTTGGGAGTTGGTAAATACGGTGTTGCCAGGAGCTGCAGCCCTTCCAGTGCGGCTGAAAGCCTCGGATCTGCGAAATGATGTAAAACGTTCGGCCCACTCACATCCTGGAAACTGCTGTGAGAATAAAACACTCGGGGAGGGGGGAAAAAAGGCAAAAAACAAAGGGTGAGCACACGTTTGTTCAGCGTGGAAAGATGTCGGAATGCTGGTGATGGCTGTAAATTGTGGAGGGTTGTTTGCTTTGGCTGCTGCCCAGAGCAGCTCCAGCCGTACGGATTGCAGGGCCAGCCTTGACCTCCCCTCCCTTCTGCCCCGAGCAGCCTCATTCCCAGGCTTTGCCCTCACAGCGAGACCCTCCCCGTGGGTTTTGGGGTCTGCACCTGCCTTGGATGGTGCCTTGGACCCCCCTGTGTAGCTCTGGCTCTGGTAATCCCAGCTCAGGGCACCCCTTTCCTGCCCAGCTGCGAGGTCAGCAGTGCCCCTGGCAGGTGGCAGGGGACAGTCCTGCCTTGTTTGGACACTTGGCACCAGTTTGGAGGAGGCTCTTCCCTGGTCACGAGTCAAACAGGGGCAGATAATTAAGCTGAGCTGGGAGGGGGAGAGGAAACAGCTTTGCAACTTTTTTTTTTGAACAGCCTGCAGAAATCTAAATCCTTTTCACTGGAGTTCAGCCAGATGGAGAGAACCTGTCCCTTCCTCCTCCTGCCTTTTTTATTTATTTTATTTTATTTTTTTTTTGATCACATGGCTCTGCAGCTCCTGGGAAGCTGAGCCTCCTCATTATTTCAATAACAGGAATATCACAGCAACTTGGAGTTGTGCTGAAGGTTTGGCTCCATCTGTTGCTTTTCATCCACTTAGAAAATGGCTCCTTCACATCTCTAAATTGATTCTTGGAATATCGATGGGATTTGATCAGCTCTTGGAGCAGCAAAGGTCTTCAGAAACTTGACGTTTACTCCACCAAAATAAATTGGTTTCTCAGTTTTTCTTGGGCCTGTGCTCTGGTCCTGGTAATCCAGGAACAAGCCCTGGGAAGTGGGAATAAATTTCCCCCAAAACAGTGTTGATAAATACGAGATAAATAAGTATTTTTCTATGGGCAGGGATTTTTTGTTGATATAGAGTATATAGGCACACAGAGTATATAGTTTGTCTTTCTATTTTTTTTTAATGAAATGTTTTTTTGGATTAAAAAAGTTTAGAGCAAAAAGTTGGCCCCGAAAGAGCGTTTCAACGGGTAAGGTGAAGAGGGAAGAAAAAATAATAAAGAACATGCAAATAACGTGGTGGGGTTTGTTGGTTTGTTTTTTCTTTCTGTTAAATAAAAAAGATAGTTTGGTTGCACGAAGGGACTCTGGACACTTCAAACAAGGCCTGTGCTGTTCAAGGGCCTTGTTTATTTAAATCCCCATGTGAAATCTCTTCATCTTCTCCTCCAAGTTGTGTTTGGATGCCTTGGCCGTGGCAGTAAATTTGAAATCCAGTAATTAGCTGCGTGGCAATGAGAAGGCTGCTGGAGTATCTGGGACCCAAAAATGGAAAGCTGCTTTCCTGTGGGATTTTAAGGAATACTTTGCCTTGTGCTGGGGCTGGTGGCAGCGTTCCTGGAGGTGGTGGCTGCTCTGAGCATCCTCTGTGGCCCTGGGATCTATTTCCCCATCCCATGATAACGTGCAGCAAGAACTGCCCAGGAGCAGATGAATTTTGTCTTGTAAGACTGAAAGCCACCTGGACTCTCCCCCTCTCTCTCTCTTTTCCATCGTGTGGGGGTGTTTGCTTTAGATTAAAGTGCTTCTCTTGGCATCCTGGTGCTTCCCATGCAGAAAATACCTCGGGAGAAATTGTCTTGCTTTGGACTCTTCGTGAATTAAAACAACCTGCATTTCCTTCACTGCTTTAGTGCACTCAGTGCTGGTGTTTCGGTGGTGACCACGGCTTAGTTTTTATATTTCCAAGTTTCTGCACGTGTGATACACTCGAATCATCTCAGTTCCTGAAGCTCAGCTGTTGGTTGTGGGGATAACACAACGTTTCGTTAATCCTGGGAGATGTTTGAGTGTGGGCAGCTGCTGATGGGTGATGAGCACCTCCAGTTCATCNATTTCGTTAATCGTGGGAGATGTTTGAGATGGGTGATGAGCACCTCCAGTTCATCCAGCACAGGGGAAATTTGGGGGTGGGGGGGGGGAAAGGGCTGTGCTTTGACATTTGCAGCCTGTCAATGCAGCAGTGGGTTTTTTGCAGCGTGGATGGCTCTGAGATCCAGCAAATTAAACCTTCTGCGCGAGAGCTGCGCGCAGGCTCTGTTTAAACAGAAACCATAACGCTGCACATCGTGTGTTTGCTGATCCAGGTTATCTGGAAAGCAGCTGCCATTACCCCGGTGACATGTGCCTGCTTTCAGGAGGCTGAAGCAGGAAGCATCTTGTGAGGCTGCGGCAGCAGAGCAAATATTTAATAAAAATCCCAGGTGAATCGCTGCCAGGCTCCGGGAGAAATTGCACCCTCCTGATTACAGCCTGCGGTGAGCTGGGTGAACGTTCCTGCCTTGGAATTGCAGGGAAAGAGGCAGATGCAGTGCTGGAGTTAAACAAGAAACCTTCCTGGCAAGGTTGGGAACCTTCTTCTCCTGCCCCTGGTGCTGTGCTGTGGAGGGTGATTTAAGGAAAGCCCTGGGAGAGGCTCTTGGTTGCGCACAGAGAGGAGGGATTGGCGATGGGACAGACTCTGGAATAGGGTTAATTCTTGGGGAGATCCCTCCAACTGGTCCGGGAGCTCTAAAAAGCGCTGCTGGTGGGAGGATGGAATTATGTTTTGGTGCATCACAGGCCTGGATTTGTGCATTTCCAGAGGTTAGGGTGTGAGTTCAGGGTCAACGCCTTGTGTTTTGCTTTGGCTTTTTCCTCCCTGCCTTTAGAACTTTAGAACAGTGGTGATAAAGCCAGTGCTGACCTGCAGCGTTTTGATGCTGATCATGTCCTTATTTTCTATATTTTCCCATTGCTTTCTATGTGTTGTGCTGTCAAGTGGGGCAGGGTGAAGTTTATGGTGAACTGGGAAGGACCTGCAGGATTCTTTGGAAGGAACAAGTCAAGCTCCCCCCACTCCCTCCCTGCTTCTTGACAGCAGTTCAGAGAGTTTTATAGGCCTGAAAGTATTTATTGCTGATAATTCCCAGCCCTGGAGCGAACCATAACAAGGTACTGAGTGCTAAACCCCTGGTCTCGGGCTTGGGTTTTTATCTCTCTGAATTATGGCCCAATTTTAGCAGCTCTGCTCAGTTTGCTGTGAATGAAGTAGATTTTTTTTTTTTTTCCTTAGAAAATGGAGTATCCCCGCTCTCATTTCTCTCTTTTCAAATTGCCAACTATAGAATAATTAGTTTTCTCTCTCCAGTTTATGCTGTTTTGGCAGTGACTCAAGTTTGGATTTAGGGACTGGCATAAATCCTGTATTTTGGAGGTGTTTGGGGGGGGCTTTTTATTTTTATTTTTTGCAGCATCAAACTTACTGGAATTGATTGAACTTCATTCCATGACAGGATAAGCAAGACTTTGTTTAGATATAGGCTGTTCTGAGCTGTTTAATGCCTTCTAAAATTGTTCCTGGTAAAAGATGAAGGAAGGAAACAGGGTGACCTTTGGAGTGAAGCTCCACAGAGCCCCTTTTCCTACGGCACAACGAAACTGAAACAAAGAGGCTCCTCTTACATGAAGCATCTTTCACAGATGATTTTTTTGTGTATGTTACAGGTTTAGCAGCTGTTTTTTTAATCCATTCCCATATTTGCACCAACTTTCTTGGTTTCATTTCAAACAGGACAGAAATTTCTCTGGTTGCACGTTGAGTGACGTGGCAGAAAATGATAATTTTCCCTGATTTTTTTTTTTATCGTTTGGTTACCTCAGTAACACCCATTAATCATAACTGCCCAGATCTAACAATTGTGCTTCAAGTTTTAATGACTCGAGAGGGTTTTTTTTTTATTTTCAAGCTGATTTTTCAGGGGGTTTGCTGGGGGTTAATGCGTTAAAAAGAGGCAGCTGTGGTTCAGCCTTGTAATGATGGACCGTGTGTCTAATCCTGACTTGTGCTGAGCCGGGGGTTTTTGGGCAGCTGGCTGGAGCCTGGAAGGTGGGTTTTGTTCAGAGCACAGCAGAGGATTTGGCTGATGAATCACCCAGCAGAGAATAAATTGGGCTGGATCTCCAGCACTAGAGTTGATTTCCCCCTCCCCCTGCCCAGTTTAAAATTTGATAATTTTCTCTCATTTCTAAACCATCCTTGCTTTTCCCTGTGTGGGTAACACTTCTCTGGAGCTTGCCCTGCGTTGGGTTTAATATTTAGTTTCTTCCATGCCAGTTTTTAATTTGAATTTTAATTTTCATTTCAATTTTGCCTGCAGATGGGTTGCACACAGTGACTGCTGCACCCGTGTCTACTGAACACTTAAAGGGTTCTTAGCTGCTATTTTGCATCCTAAAAACATTGCCTTAACCATTATGTAGCAAAATGAAAATTCTAAATTTGCAGGACTTTTGGCTTCCTCGCCACAGGCATCGCCAGCACTCAACTGAACTCACCTGCCCAAATAAATTGAATATTCCAGATTTGTGGGACTGAATATTCCAGGTGTATGTGACTTGGTTTCTGACTCACAGGGTAACACGCAGGTTTCTCTCATTAATCTTTTAGAAAAGGAATTCTGGTGCTGATTTAAGACAGAAAAATTGAAATCGCCAGAATAATTTCCTGTTTCTGTGCCTCGTTTTTTTTTGTAGTTTCCAACCAAGTTCCAGGAATTGAGGCAGCTGATGTAATGAAGGGTTGGTATATGTGGAGCAATGGGTTTGTAAAATTATTTCTCCCTCTGATGTCAGTTGTCCTTAAATTGTCTCCTCTCACTCGCCGAAATTCCTGAGGGGAAGTTTCCATATTTTTAACTTCCACTGCCTCTCGTGTCACACAGAAATACTTGGGATGCTGAAATGATGAATAAACAAGTTAATATTTCAGGTCGTCAAAGACAAGATTTCTTAGTCCATGGTATGAAAGTTTTTGAAATAACGCATTTTTCTTACCAAGAAAACAAAAGGTGACATTGCCCACACTCGACTCAAGTGCAGCTCAGTGCCTCTCACATCTTTGACTCTTTTGTGGGGAGGTTCTGACACAGTGACCCACCAGTTTTGGACTTCAAAGCCCTCAGATGTTCCTCAGATGTGTCTGAAAATGCAGGTCATGGAGTGGACTCCGTGTTCTTGCTAAAATACGTCAGATTTCTCTTGTATCTCCTCGGATGTACTTTTATATTTACACATTCTCTCAAAAAAACCCCCCCATGGTAGTCTTCTGCTAGTTCCTGTTTATTTAAGATGTGTGGGATGGGGTTTGTTCCTTGATATGAAATAGAAGTGAACATCCTGAGCCCATCAGTGAAATATTTCAGTCCTCTGCTGGGGCAGCTCTTGGGTCTCTCCTGGGTGATTTTTATGGGCTGAGAGTGTGTTGGCAAACTTCTTGTACATTGATGTGATGGGGTAGGGTTAGAAATTCATGTGTCCATCTAACCCATGTCCTGGTGGTATCTCAACTAAATCCTTTCTCAGGGACAGATTTACTCACGATTCACTTGGGAGCTGGACTGGATTGATCCTTGGGGGTCCCTTCCAGCTGGGAATATCTGTGATTCTGTGTCATTGTGGGTGAGGTTTGACCTCTTCAGCTGAGCTGCAAGGACGAGATCGAGGAATCCCAGAGTGTCTTGGGTTGGAAAGGAACTTCAAGACCATCTCATCTCCATGGGCAGAGACACCTTCCACTGTCCCGGGTTGCTCCAACTGGCCTTGGACACTTCCAGGGACGGGACAACCTGTGCCAGGGCCTCCCCCTGCTCCCAGAGAGGATCCTTGGGGTGTGGAAGGCTCAGGTTTTCCAGCAGGACTGGCAGGGGTTGGATGCTGAGCTCTTGCTGCTCCCGGGGTTCTTGTCACGGGGGTGTGGACTCTGTTCCTCTGGGAGCGCTTTGCTTCCACTCCGGGGAGCTCTGGGAAGCTGCTCTTTTCCCAGGCCTGGCTCCTCGTTGGGGTAAAGGTCTGTGGATTTTGCATAAATATTTACCATGGCCCAGCCTAAGAGCTGCTGGTGCTGGGACTGAACTTGGAGCTGAGCTTGGTTTAAGGTGCCTGAGGGTCTGGGCAAGGAGGAGAGAATTCCTGAATCAGTCGAGAATATTGGGAAGGGAAGGACCACGACTGGTGTTACTTCCAAACGATGATGGAGCACAGGGATCTGGAAATTCTGAAAGGTGAAACCTGGAATATAAACCAGGCTTGTAACTTGTGTGATATTTTAGAAATAACTTATTTAACTTCGTTGTCTTTTGTTTCATTACATTTGATTCCAAGCAGGCAAAAGACATCTGGTGAAGTGAGTTCACTGCTCATCCCATCTTTTCTGTGTTCTTGGGAGAGGTTTCTCTGTTAATGATGTGATATTTCCTTACCCCCTTCCCACACTTGTCCAGGACTGTAGAAATCCCCGTAGATGTAAAATAATGACATTACATTGCATATCCTGGCTATCATTAATTGCTTCTAAAAATCCTTCTTGCTTTTTATGTTCAAAGATGTTTTTTTTCCTCCCGCTCTAAATTGTTTTCTTCGTGTGTCCTGTGGCTGGGAGAGCAGTGAGGGGAGGAAATCTGGGAAATCAAGAGTAGGAAGCAAGATCTAAGCTTCCATTCCTGAATCTTCCTTGTTTTTACGTTGTTTCCTGGCAGCTGCATTGGATTGTACTTGAAAGGGATGTATTGTGTTGCTTCCCCCCCCCAAAAAAAAAGCTGTAAATAAAATATAACTAGAAATTAATGCTGTAAGTTTTAACGTTTATTATTTCCATCAGCAAAAACATTGCAGACAAAAGTTAAGTAAATCTTACACCGCTGTGCCCTGTGCTTAAATCCTTTTTTGTACTAAGTGCTTTTCCTGATAGACTGAAATTTCATTTGGATTGTTCAAAATCTCTTTGACTTTTTTATAGTGAAGCTGCAGCTTCTACTTCTGAGGCTTTTAAAGCTCGTTTTATGGTACAAATGCATTTAT
This sequence comes from Pitta sordida, assembly GCA_013390025.1. NCBI lineage: Eukaryota > Metazoa > Chordata > Aves > Passeriformes > Pittidae > Pitta > Pitta sordida. The sequence goes on from WEKX01023383.1 coordinate 395,388, forward strand.
TTTCCCGAGTGTTGATGCAAGTCAGAGAGTTTTTATTTTTAAGGGAATTGAAAATGTTCCTTCTGAGTTAAAAGCATTGCTTGGCCTTGGAGCATATTCCAGTTGGATTCCTGGTTCCTCCTCACTGGCTGATTTCAAATTAAATATATTTCACAGAAGTTTTTAATCTCTTTATGCGAGCTTGAATCTTACAGGGTTATAAAATGAATATATAAAATAATACAGAATACACTGTGTGTATTGGTTATTATGCTTGTAAATCAAATTACAAACCTTAAACTTGTGGTATTTCCATGCAACAGGGGGAGGTTTTCCTGAAGGATAAGTGGAGGCAGAGGCTGGGGAATGGGAATTTGCTGTGCACAGTGAAGGAAATATGAAACAACAATGTTTTAAACCCGATATAATTCAGTAAACTGAGGTATATTAGCCTGACATACTGTCTCCTCCATCCTTCACGTGGTGATGAGGAGCAGGGGGGAGAAGAATTCGGAAATACTCGATTTTAACACGTAATCCAGGGTTAAAAATATCCCTGTTCTGCCGCCCTGAGCTGTTGGGTGCACGTGATTCTCAGTCAGCCATGAATAAACTGGGTATGAGGCTCTGCCCTGGGATTTGCAGCGACTTTTCCCTGCCTGCCCTAACTCTGGGATTCCGTGTTGGCTTAGAAAACCCGGGACAGGTTGGGTTTTTTTCCCATTTTTCCCCCAGTTTTTCGGTGTCAGGACTGTGGCAGGAAGGGCAGCTCCTGGGAGGGTCTGAGCAGCTGGGAATGGCCTGGCTTTTTCCTTCCCTCCTCTTCCCATTTTCTCGTCGAGAGCTGACATTTTCCGATCCGTGAAATTCCTAGAAAATGAGGAGCTGGGCAAAGGTTTCGAAATAGGAACCAATGAGACGGGGCTTGCTGCTATTTAGAAAATGATAATGCATGCCACTGGAAAAGAGAGGAGCATGGAAAATCCGAGCTCGGGCTGGGAAATTACTGCATGGAGCAGGGAGATGGAGGGGTAGGAGTTGATTTTCCCTGGCTTCCTGTCTTCTCTGTAATTGTAGCCTTGATGCAGTTGTGGCTTGGAGATGATATTTGGTACCAGCATGCCTTGGACTGGGCAGCACAGAGCTTGTGGAGAGTGCAGCCTGAAAAAAATCTGCTCCTGAGAACCATGAAAATGCAGAAGAAAAATAACTGTTAATACATTGATTTGCTGCAGTTTCATCTTTTTAATAAGCTCCGTAATTTGGGGGGCAATAAAAAAAGCGGGATTTAATTAGTGGTGATTCAGCTCAAACCACCCCCCCAAAAATGATTTTGGGTTGAGTGTCGTGGGGAAATGGAGATGTTGGGTCTCTCCCCCCTCTCTGTACGTGGCACTTTTGCTGCTCGTTAATGGAGAGCCAGTGCCTGGGGCATGGCTGGAGCCCTGGGAAGATTTACATTAATCAAACACAAACAGACAGTGTAGCGTGAAGAAATTTCTATCCCGCCAGCAGCGCTCACAAACTTAATTAGGTTATTGGGGCAGAAAAAGAAAACAGCCCCTTCACCCTCCAATCCTTCTTCCCCAGGGCTTGACCACTCGTGGGTTCTCCGAGAGCGCTGAGCTCGTGGCCCCCCTGTTTCGATCTCCTGCTTCTCTCCTTCTCTGGATGGCACAGAGGGACAGATTTCATTCTCCTCCTCTTCCCTCCCTCCTGAAACAATCCAGAGGCTCCGTTTTCCCGGTGCCCAGTGCTGCTTTCCAGGTGCTGCTGTGCTGCTTTCCTCAAAGCAAGACATGTTCCGTGGCACAGCCTGACCCTGGAGAAGGCTGGAAGTGGATTGAGGGGGGAAATCTCGGTGCCCTCTGCCAAGGCTTTGTTCCTGTGCCTCGTCATGCAGTTTCTTGCTCTGATTTAATGCCATGGATGCACATATATATATATATGTATAAATATGTATATATTGCTATTTAAATGCACGTACAGCGACGCAAGCTGAACACACACACACCCATCTATTACATATACATAAACACATATATAGAAATGTATGTTATTCTGTCCCCCAGGACAGCTGGAAATGGTAAATTCTCCCATCCCAGCTCTCTCCTGCTTCCCTGTGGGTGCTGTTCTCCCCGTGCCCAGGAGCTGTGCAGCGCTGGGCTGGTGGTGCTTGGGAGGAGGTGGGAGAGAAGAGGTGGAGTTTCTTCCCTTCCCTCAAGTGGTCAGTGAAACAATCCGGCTGATGCCTCCCAAGGACAGCGGATAAGCAGAAAAAAAAACCCCAAACCCCTCCAGGCAGCTTCCAGGAGCTCCTTGGAGAGCACTTGGGCTCGTTGTGCTCCCCCTGGGAAGGGGCTGTGGGATCTCCCTGCTCAGCTGACTGGGGCGTGTGGAACAGGTAAAATCGGGGAGCCTTTGTTCCTCTGCTGGCATCCAGGAACGGGCTGAAAGAGGAGAAACAGCTCCCTTGACTGTTTGCGAGACAGAAAGGATTTTTTCTTTAATATCTGCTGGAAAAAGGGTGGGAGAGGAGCTTGTTCCTTTTTTTTTGTTTGTTTTTAATAATAATAATAATAGCTGCTTTGTTGAACCTTACTTACTCCTTTGTGTTTTCATTGGGAAAATGGCTAATTTAATGTGTTTGCTGTGAAAATCTGTGTGTCGGTGTCTCAGCTGAAGAACAAAGGTTTTGACAGCTAGAAAAAGATACTTTAGCTGTAGCTGCTGGCAGCTCTCCCTCCTTTCCATCTCCCAATGCTGAATTCCATGGCAGTGCGTTACCAGAGCCTCTCACCAGCTCTTGCACTCGAAGGGAATGTGATTTTTGCTCAGCTGATATTTTATGCATGTTGATGTTAAATTAGCTGTTGGTGGTTCCAAACCATCTTCTGAGGGTTTGAGGTGGGTGGTTTGTTTTTTTTTTTTCTCTTCTGAATACATTTTTCACTGATTGTATAATTTATATATTTTTTTTTAAATTTATTGGAAATTTTTCCAAAAATGAAGCAAATTGCATCAGTAGGGATTAGTCACCGTGGTGGTGTGGAGAGGGGTGTTGGTGCAAGAATGACTTTTAATACAGTGACAGTCACATCATGAGCTTTGAGAGACTCCTCTCCATTTGGAATAATTTCTTCTAATTTATGGCCAGGAGGGTTTGATGTAGAAGGGCTGTGAGATGCTGGAGGGTTTGTTTATTTAAATATATATATTTATTTCTTGGTATTTATACAATCAGTGAGAGCTGGCAGGTCTCCTCCTGCCTGTCCGAGGGGGAGGCACCAAGAACTGGTGTCATTGAAAACAACTTCGATCTGATATTGATATTTCTGAGCCCTTCCACATGTCGGGGGGGATTTGCTGCCATCACCTCTCAGCAGCTGGTGGGGTTCCTGCCTAAATATTTTGTTTTTTTTTTTTTCCTTTGCTTGTATTTTTATTTATATTAAGAGACCCAAGAGGAAAATACAAACATATTCACAGGCCTATTAATAGCTCAGTGTTTGGCTCCCAGGCTCTTCTGAGGATCTTGAGCCATTTTACAAGCAGCTTCACCACTGGTTTTTTATCTTCCATTTTATAGTAGAAAGAGCAGGGCTTGATGTTGCCGTGAATTCCTCGTCCTGTGCTCTGCCCCAGCCCTTTTGCAGTGGTTCTTTCTGGATTTCTCCTGTGATTTAGAGGAAGGGAAGATGAGATGTGAGGGAGCAAGGCATGCCACGGATGCCTGTGTGCATTTTTTCTCTTCTCATGCAATATGTGCTGTGTGCATCTTCTCTCTCGGGTTTGATGGGCATTGCAGGGGTGAAATAACAGGTTTGCATAGCCCAGAAACCTCCTGGTTTTTCTTAGGCCCTATAAACAGCTGAGATGGCTTCAACCTCAGGGTGCAGCACTGCTGATCTCTTTATAGCGCAGCTGACATCACCTTTTCTTTTCTTTTCTTTTTTTATCAATTCCAACAAACTGAAACATGTGGTCGAGAAACTTTCCCTGGGTGCTTTTAAAACCTGAGTGGATGGTAGGCTGGAAACCCTCTGGGGAGGTGCTGAAGCAAATAAAGTGAAATGTTCATTGAATATTTTTAAACGAGGTTCAAATAATTCATGTTCCTGTTGCCCTTGGTGCTTCCACCTCCATGAGTGAAACTCCCCCAGCTGTGGAAAACCGAGGCTGTGCAGGTTAAGCAACACTGTGGTCATGATTTCTTGGTCCTCTCTGTGCTGCAGCTTTTCCTTTGTGAAATGCTGCCTGCAGTTTTTCACTGGTGCAAATTAAGCCACTGGGAGCACTTTGCCTTTGGGTGGTTTGAGACAGTATTAGCTGTAAATTGGTTTATTGCAGCTGGGAACCGTTTGGAAGCTTTGCAAAGGTCAGAAGGGTGGATGTTGTCTGCACATCCCAGGCAGAATGGGGTGTAATTTGGCCAAAGGTTCATGGCTGGACGGGAGAAGGAAAGGCAGGGCTGAAAATGCTTTTTGGATGAGTGTTTCCTTAGCTTTGAATTCAAACCCTCCTGGTTCTGATGAGCAGGCAAGTCTGGGGGGTGAGTGTTGGAATTGCATTTCTAGAGCAGTAAATGCACATCAGCCTTTAAAGCAAACTTACAGGAGGATTGGAAAATTGCAATTCAGAGGAGGTGCCTGCTGATGTTATTTGTCAGAGAGGAACTTTGTGTTGTACAGTAGGTCAGACAAACTGATAATCACCTTTGGAATACAGAAATCTGTGGGTGAAGGTGTTGCTGAGCTGTACATTTCTGCTGTTCTCAAGCTGTAGTTACATCTGTATCAAGGTAAATCGTGGGATGGTTTGGGTTGGAAGGGACAGTAAAGATCATCCACGGGCAGGGACACCTCCCACTGTCCCAGGCTGCTCCAACCTGGTTTTGGACACTCCCAGGGATGGGGCAGCCACAGCTTCTCTGGGCACCCTGTGCCAGGGCCTCCCCACCCTCCCAGGGGAGAATTTCTCCCTAATATCCCATCTCTTTTCGGTGTGACAGCCTTGTCCTGTCACTCTAGGCCTTTGTAAATAACCTTTCTCCCTCTTGTTGACTCCTTCAGGCACTGGAAGGGACAATTAGGTCACCCCAGGCTGAACAATCCCAATTCTCTCAGCCTTTCCTTGTAGGTGCCCCATCCCTCGTATCATCTTGCTGCATTAAATCAGACATAAGTTCGTAATGCTGAGGAGCAGAACAACAGCTTGGCCATGTTGGTTCTTTAAAGAATGATTTGAAAACGATATGCAGTAAATACATCTTAATATAGTTTTTTTCCTGTATAAGCACCCAAGCCTCACTTCTCAGTTCCATGGAGGTGTGGTGTTCCTGAGCCAACTGTGCTCTCTTACTCACCAGAAACGTGAACTCTGGGCCAAATATTCAAATGTGCCTCTGAACCTTGTACATATATTTGCAAAACTCCAAGCTGCCTAATTGGAGTCAGCGTTGGGCTATTTTCAAAGCTACATTTCCAGTTGTATGAAGTGCACTCCGTGTGTGTGTGTGTGGGGGGGGGGTTGTTGTTTTTTTCTTTCCCCTCCTCCCTTTCTAATTGCTGCCTTTTGCTGTTTTTAAGGACTGTTTCCACACTAGTCTCGTTTGCTGGTTCATAACAACCACAAGCTGGGGATGGCATTAATAAGGAACTGGGCTCTGTGCCTAATGAAATGCAACAAGCTCTCGACACGCCGGGGCACCCCGAGCCATCCCCAGCCCTGTGTGAGCGGCAGGTGAAAGCAAATCCCGTGGCACTCCATGGCTTTGGCTTCCTGTGGCCAGGCTGGGACAAGAAAATTCTCTTGTCCCTTTGATTTCTGGAGCGTTTTGACTCCAAAGCTGTGGCAGCCGCCGTGTAGGAGGAGCGAGGGAGTCGCTGCCATCGAGCCAGCTCTGGGTTGCAGTTATTGGCAAGCCAAGCAAACATTTCATTTCCCCGTAATTAGCTCCAGTTTAGGGAGGCAGGTTAATTTGGGCTCCACGCCCTGTCTGTGCGAGGAACCCTGGGTGCTGGGTTTGATTCTCTCGGGCTGTGGGCAAAGGGATTTCAAAGGCTTTTCAGGAGGGAAAGCCGGAGGAAAGAATCACCACAGCGTGTTCTGCTGCCTCTGCCTCCTCCCTTTGAACAGCTGGAGCTCAGGATGCCAAGATGATACGAAAATGTGGAGAAAAGGGCTATTTTGGGGCTCTTCTGGTGTGGCCAAGCTGCATATTTCAGCTGCCTTTTCTTGCTCCAGGGCAGCTCGAGCTCTCTAGGCCTGGGAATATTTGTCTATGGCCTACTTCAAAATAAATAAAGAAGTGGGAAAAGTGTGTCATATAACTTCTGAAGTCACAAGCCTGACCTTCTTCCTGTACCTGGTCACTTCTGTTAAATGGGTCATGGAGTAAAATCTTGCAGCAGTGGAACAAATTGTGGACGTTTCCTCTCCGCTGTGCACCGATTTTGCTTCAATCTTTGTTATGATCATCTTTTCTGAAAGCATCTTATTCATTATTTCTGGTATTTAATTTTATTTTTTTTTTCCATTTCAAAGCTGTCAATTTTTCTTTCCCGGCGGTGGAAACTCAGAGATTCAGTAATTTCCTCCTGGTTTCCCAACGGGACTGGTTACAAACCACCTGGGATTTGGCAGCCTCTGCTCTCCCATCAGCTCCTGAGCAGAGCTCGTACCTGCTCTGAGCTACATCCAGTGGCCAAACCTCATCCCTGATACTCTGATCTTCCTTTTAGGCTGAAGCTAAAGGCAGCAGTGAGCAAACCTGGGTTATTCATGTTCTCTCATTTGTTTCTCTGCTTCCACCCTGTTGTGGAGATACGAAACAATAAGTGGCCTTGTCTCCCAAGGCTGTAACTTCAGGGCCCGGAGAAGGAAAGCTGATGCTTCTGAGCCTTGGAAGTCAGTCAGGAGTGGAAGAACAGCACTGGCTGCTGGAAATGTCCCTGTCCCCTCCCCTTTGGAGAGTTTCTGTGGGGACTAAAAGTTCTTGCAGGGTCCTGGCTGGAGCAGCAGAGCAGCACAAAGGCCACATTGAGAATGGCTGCTGGGGAAGCCCTCCTTCCTTGCCTGCCCTGTAAATGCAGTTCTTTCTCCATGAAAAGCCCTGACATCAGCTCTTGGAAAAATCCAAGTGCTTGTGTCATGGAAAAAAAGCTGAGGCACTTGCTTGGGCTGGGAGTGAATGGCTGAACTGTGGATGAAACTTCTCCAGAGATGCTTTTCTTCTCCCCTTTCCCAATGAGAGTTCATAGAGAAATAGGAACCTTCCCATCTCTGAGTTTAACAGGGAAAGGTGCTGAGGAAACAACTCCAGCTGCCTGTAGGAACTCAAAATACCTTCCTTGTCTCTATTGCAGGACTACCTGTATCATCAGGAAATTCCAAATGTGGAGGCAAATCTCCATGTTCTTTTTGCCTGTTTTATGAAGGAGACTTACCTTTGCATTCTGTTTTTCTTTCATGGTTTTAAACTGATTTTTTCCTCCCTCTTTTCTTGCTCCCTTCTCCTGCCGCTACCTTCTCTTCACCCCTCTTGATGACACCCACACCCAGAATAAATCTCTGGTTAACTGCAAGGATGGAAGATAAATCTGTCTATAGATATTTGATTTTTTTTTAAAGCTCAGAGAGGAAACCTTCCGTGAAGGAAAGGTGCTCTCATCAGCACCAGTGGAATGCTCTTCCCCTGCAGAAATACTTGGAGTCCTCACCTTCCCATCTTACAGCCCTACAGGAACTTTCCAGCCTTCCAGCCTTTGGTTTTGATCCAGTTTATCTTAACCTAGTTTAAGTCCCTAACTCAGCACATCGGTTGCCATAGCACCAGTCCCTTGCATTGATCCCACACTGATCCATCAGGGCTGCATTGGCTGCTCTGCCTTTTCTCTCCTCAAAGGAAAATTACATGGGATATTTATTTAGCTTCTGGATAGAGACATCTGTAGCCTAGAGAATGATATCACATTGATTTGGGTGTATTTGCTGCTGCTTTATTAGGGCAGATCTGGGGGTGTTCAGAGGGGCAGAGCTGTGTGCTGCTGACACAGGAGATACCGGCTCTGTGGGCTCTCCAGTCACTTCCCCGAATTTCCTGGGTTTCCTGGGCTCCTTCTCCGAAGGCAGTGACCAGGCCTGTTCCTGGAGCTGTCAGGAATGATTCCTCCATGACTCACTGCGTCAGCTGTGGTTGCTGCCTTGCACTCCTACAAAAATAACATGGACATTTTGAGTGCCCAGCTCCTCCTGCACTTGCTGCAAATCCATGAGATCTGTCCACAGGCTCTGCCAGCTCCCAGGAATCCTCCTCATCGGGGTCCTTTGCACCTCCAGTCCAGTTTGGTGTCATCATTATCTAGTTGGCCTTTTTTTTTTGTTTATTTTTATTTGTTTGTTTGAGGAAAAACCTGTGGTTTCCTGAGCTTCTGTACTTTGATACAGGGGAAAAAGATGACACTGCACAAAGCTGCCCTTTAAGTGGTTTAATGCTGAATAGACTGGCTGGGTTGGATCAGCCTCGTCCCAGACTGGCTGATGTGGTTCCAGCTGGAGTTTGTGGGCAGCACAGGGGAATGGCAGCCTGGTGTCTGTGTTTTCCCTTGGTTGCCAAGAGTTTCCCACTTGCTGCATCCGTGTTTTCCCCTGGATCTACCTGTCACTTCTCATCGCCTCCCGTGCTTTGACTCCCTCACTGCCCTGTGCAGGGCAGGCTCCCCCTTTTTGTTGTGACAGAAACCTGCCTTTAGCTCCACATTTACGGCCCTGTTGGTACTGCTTTTGTCCAGGTCATGTCACCACTCTCCCAGAAAAACCTTTCTCAGGGTTTTTAAGCCCTGCAGAACAAACCCGCTCTGGTGGATGTGTGTGCATCTGCAAGCTGGGAAAACAGGCTGCCTTCCTTGTTTTGCTTTCATTCAGTCTCTCTCAAGATGAAATTAAGGGAATTATGTGCAGAGCAGCATTTAAGACATCCATGTTTACTGTACTTTCAGTACAGTTCTGTCTAAGTTTACTAGATTTAGACAGAAAATGCAGCTTTTAGCTGAGTCCTGTCAGTGCAGGTCCAACAAGGGTCTTGGAAATGAAGTTTAACAGGGACTGAAGGAGCTGGATGCACTAGAAATAGTCATGGAATTGTTCAGGTCACCCAAAACCAGGCTTTGGTTCTTTGAGTCGGTGTGAACAATCCATCTGAGCCTTCCAGAAAACTTGAACACCCGTCTCTGAAAGCGTTGGATGGGGCTTGGAGCAGCCTGGGATTGTGGGAGGTGTCACTGCCCATGGCCGGGGACGGGATGAGCTTGAAGGTCCCTTCCAACCCAGGCCAGTCTGGGATTCTGAGTGTAGTGTCACTTTTCCTCTGAAATCCATGGAAACTGAACTGGCCAAAGGCTTCTCCTTGACTAATGGCTCGGTGGAAACCTCACAGAGTCATTTTAAATCGACAGTTTGAGGGGTTTATTGGGGACACTTTGACTTAACCTTTGGTTTTCCTCTTCCTAAATTTTAAAAAAAGATGAGCAATGCTGTGTTATTTTTCATCTCTCCTGAGTTTGGCTTGATCAGGTGTGTTTGCAGCTTTTCTTTCATGCTTAGAGTTCATGCAGAGGGTTTTTTCTGTAACAAGCAACATCTTATTTAAATGAACCTAATAAAGCGACGAAGAAGCTTCTATTGCAACCGTTCCTCTCCTAATTAAAGATGAGTTCTGTCAAGCAAGCAGTTTTGGGGCTGTTCTCTCCTGCATGGGTTTCACAATATTTCTTACTCATCTGGGCACAGGTTGGAGTCATCTCTCCTTGCACGGTGCAAACACACACCAGCTCCATGTGAGCCCTGTGAGCAGCACTGCTGAAGGAAATGGCACTAAAGTCGGGCACAGGAATAAATATTCCCAAGGTTGAGGGCCTTGCCTGAATCTAAATATTTTTTTTTCCTCTTTGATCAGCTTTTGAGATAGCAGATACTTGAATTCTGGTAATATTTCAGTATGGGAGGAAAGGGAAAAAAAAAAAAAACCAACGCCCCAACATGGTTATCTGAGTGCTGTGCTATTTATGGACAGCTATATTTTCAACCTCCCAGGCTAGAATGGAATGCTTTGTACTCTTGGAAGCTGGGAATCCTTCCTGCTCTGCTGTGTTTTGACACATTAGGTCTTAAAACTATCTTTTTCTGCTTGGCTTCAAGGTGGTTATTAAGCCCAGTGCTGCATGTGTGTGAGTGAACTTGAAGTGTAACTTTTAATCCAGTGTGTTCCTATTGTAGGAGTGTGTTTTCCTCACTTGCCTTGATGGTAAATAGATTTTTAATTGGCTTAAATAATTTGTACTTAAAAAAAACCAAAACAACAAAATGTGATTTGGCTTTTAATGGTTGCTGGTGTTTGGGAGAGTGGAACAACTTGTTTGAAAATGTGCTGATGTTCATCAGTTATCAGACAGAATGTCTACAGGGTTTTTATCCTGCAGCCTAAACTTGCCAGCTCGATTTGGAATGAAGGCTCCAGCTGTTTCACCCCACCCTGCTCTGCCCTCAGCCTGCTGCTGTTTACAGTGGGAGGTGAAATACATTAAATATGGACTATGTGGTGCTGAATGCTGGGACACAGCGAGGGGATTTTCAGGGCTGCTTTCAGGCTTAATCATATTTCCAGGGGAAGATAAGTTGTACTGAAAGACAAAGAGTTGCTGGGTAAACTCGTGGGAGCTGCTCTGTGTTCTTTGATTGTATTTTAGCGACTTGCACTTGGATTTTTTGCTGTAGTACCACAGGGTTTGGATGTCTTCAGTGAAGATATTCTAGGTGGTGTGCAGGCAGGAGATGGGAGAAGAGGAGGGATGTTGTAGTGGCTCTTAAATCAAACTGGGAAAAGAGGAGGAATTTTGTAGTGGTTCTGCCCAGTGCCTTTAAATCAGTCTCAACCTCAGCTCGGTGACTTTTCCACCTTGAATTTTTGTGATTCCATAATTCAGTGCCCAGGAATGATTGCAGGTCTGGGAGGGAGGGCAGTTTTTCCTGCAGTGAGCTGGGGAGCTTCAGCCTGGCTGGACAACACCCACCCTCCTCTTCCTCGGGAATACCTGCGGAGCAGAGCGAGCGCAGGGCAGTGCCTGGAGCTCTCCCAGCCTGGCCTGGCTGTGCTGTGACTGGGGTGACCCATTCCGTGCCCTGCCTCCCCCTCGTGCTCTGGAGCAGAAGAAAGGCAGGAAGCTGGCTGGCGGCCAAGGGGCTCCAGAGCTTCCCGGAGCTGCTCCCGGCGCGTTCCGCGGCCGCGTGGGCTGGGGGGACACGGCCCTGGGGGCTCTTCCCAGCCCGGGGGGATTCTCCAGAGCCAGCTATCTCCTGACCCCTTGGACTGGCCAGCTGGGAGCACAGGGAGGGACCAGCAACAGGAGGATTTTGGCTCCTGCTCCTCAGGAACTTGGTGTTCGCCATGAACGTCAAAGCACAGAAAAAATTCCAGAGGTTTCAGTGCTGGTATAAACACAAAGACTTTTGGGGTTCCTTCCTAAATAATTGATCGGCCTGTGTGTAGTAAGTAGAAAGTTTAACATGACTTCTAGGCCTCTAAAATAGAGCATTCATGTTTCACCTTGAGCAGATAATAAATAGGTCTGAGCCAGCTGAAAGGGTACGACTGTGAACCCACTTGATGCTGTCCATAAACTGTGGCTGCAGGAGCTCTGGGTGCTGATAAGGAACACTGGGGGATAAAGGTTGTCCCTTCACTGCTTCATTCAAACATCTGTTAGCAGTGTCAGGGTTCTTTATGTACCTCTAAAGTCATTAATTTTGAGCATCTTTCCCTGTCTTTCCTTGGGTTTTTGGTTGGTTTTTTTTCCCCCTTTTCTGCTTTTCAGTAAAACACTTGATTGCTGCTGCATGTGTTGAGTGTGCAGGGTTCAGGCAGGGTGAGATTGGCCTGAGCTGACTTTCGTTTTCTTTGCTGTGGGATTCAAACTGTCTGCCCTGCACAAAGTCATTCTTCACTGCCTGAATTGTGCAAAGGGGAGGGCAGGATGCTGAAGAGATTTGGCTTTGCAGGTAGGGCAGAGTTTCTCATTCACAGAGTGGACTTCCCAGACTTCTAAGATTAAAACAGAGCTTCTTTTAGGGCAGGAGCAAAGAGGACTTTAGCCCTTGTCTTCAATTAATTAACTCTGTGCTGCTCTGCCCATGGGCTCCTGAGGTTTTTGCAATCCCAGGCCCTCCCTCTCCCCTTAATTTGGGAGCTGCTCTCGTAGTTCAACCAAATTCAGTGCTGTTATCTCAGAGATGGAGAGTGTCTTGCTGTGTGTAATTACTTTCAGGAACAGACAGACAACATTTTAATTTCACTTGCCCTGATGTGTCATCAGATGCTCGTTTCGGAGTTGCCATATTAGTGCATGTTTGCACAGGGGATTGGCATGTGGGAGCTGGCCAGCGTTTGGGGTGGATCCACAGCTAATGGCACAGCTATTATTGCAGGAGAGGGATTAAGCTGAGGACTTGTGTGCAGCCAGTTGTGTTTTCCAGGTGATGGGGAGGGAGTTGGTGTCGCTGTCAGACCCTGCTGTTCGTGGCTGGGCCTCTCCAGGTGTAGTTATGGAGGAGAGGGGGGCAGGTGATGAGGTGCCCCTGGTTTGGAGAAAGGAGCTTTACACGTCAAGGGAGGTATTTTGGGGCAGTTTTCGTGGTGATGCTCAAGGAGTCTTGGGTGTAATGGTGTGGGAAGCCCTCAGAGAATGGTTTGGTTCTGGTTCTTGGAGGGGGCCATCACTGAGGTCAGAGTCACAGAATCTGGGCTGGATTTAGGCTGGGAATTAGAATTCAGGTTGGAAAACAGCAGTTGGCGTGAGAGAACATCCACTTTAGTACAGTGGTGCTTTAAGAGTTGAACTCCATGATCCTTGTGGGTCCCTTCCAACTCAGAATATTCTGTGAATCTGTGTGAAAAGCCCTCCCAGCCCATGGAGTCCAAGCTGTGCCCCATCCCCACCTTGTCCCCCAGCCCAGAGCACTGAGGGACACATCCAGTCCCTCCTCGGACACCTCCAACACCCTTTCCATGAAGAAATTCCTCCTTGTGTCCGACCCTGGCACAGCCTGAGGCCGTTTCCTCCTGTCCCATCCCTTATTCCCGAGAGAAGAGTCCAACCTTTCAGCTCAGTCTGAGGTTGGATCTTGCCCTTGCCACTGTCCTGTCCTATATTCCTTTTTTCTAAGACAAACTTAACCATGGGACTATTGATTGTTTCTAAATTGGTTTGTTCAAGCTAAACTTAAAACCATTCTAAAAAAATTGTCATTTATTTCCCTGTCAGCTTCTGTGATATTGAAATTGTATTGACTTGAACCTCCTCCCTTTAACGCTCCCCTCAGCACTTGGGCAAACTGAATACATTTAAAATAACTCTGAATACAGGGCAAATTATCAGCTATAAACCATCTCTAGAGTCTTCATTTAGAACAAGAAGTGACTTGGTTGTCTTGACAATGTATTGCAGAATTTAAGTGTTAATGTTGATATCAGACACAACACTGAGGAACAAAAGTTCATTAAACTTCTGCTTTTATTCTTTTATTTCAGGTTTCCTCTCAAAAAACCTACGAGGTGAGTTCCTGAAATTTGACTTTTTCTCGTTGCTGCAGCATTTTAAAAGGGGAAAATAAATCGATGTACTAACACAGCACTGAGGATGTGAGGAAATGAATATCCAGGTGGGACCAAGGTGCCAAAAATACAGCTGGGGGTGAACTTCAAGTGCTGGGCTTCGTGTTCCATTTGCGTTCTGTTACATCACTGGGGGCTCATCTTACCCGAGATCTGAGATGGTAAAGGGACACTGCAGTTGGTACTTGGTGTCCAGCTGCTTCCTTTGGTGGGGGGGAGGACATTGTGAATCTTTAATTTTTGCAGGCAGTGATATGGGGTGTTTGCCGGGGACGAGGCAGGGTTAAGTTTTCAGGAGTTTTATCTCTCTTATGCAGCTCCAATTTATTTTGCTTGTGAGTGATAAAGTTGGTTGTGAAGGTTGTGAAGGTTACCCAGGCTGTTTCCCGAGCCTTGGATACACTCCCAAAGCCTCTCAGGGGGATCATTTTCCCACTTGAACTCAGGCTGGGAATCAATTTTTTAAGCGAACTCAACGCCTGTGTTTTAATCTCAATTCCTTGTGAGGCGACAGCCCCAGCTCAGGTTATTTCTGCACTCAGGCAGCTCCTCTGTGGTCTCGTGGTGAGGCTTTTGTGCTTTTTTTTTTGTGCCCCAGACACGGCAGCATTTTGAACAGAGAGTCTCCAGCTGACAAGAAGCAGAAGGTTGAGCGCTGCAGTAGCACCCACGACTTCGATCCCACAGGTACAGTCCCCAACCTCACAGAGATCTCAATTGGAAAAGCATTTGGGAATCAAAACAAAAGTGATTTTCCCGTGTTTGGTTATGAAATGTGGTTTTCCAGAGCTGTGGTGTTGTGCAAAGGCTTTTGGAAGCAGGTGGGCATTGAAATGAATACAGGCTTGCTTTTAAACGTTTACATCTAAGAATAAACCCGGATTAGTGTGGCAGGAAATAATTACAACTTCTTCCACTTTCACAGGAGTCAGCCTGAAATTTCAGGAGGCTAATTAGTCGTGAGGAGTTCTTTGAGCTGTTTTAGTGAAGTGTGAAACTGGAGATGCTGGAGGCTCAGCCAGGGCTGACTTCCCTTGTTGGGCTTTTAGTTTGGGGAGTTTGGGTTTGGTTTTGGGGCCTCAGTAGATTTTGTTTCCTCTCTGTCACTTAGAATTTGTACTTTACAACGTGATACATTTTATGATCAATATCTGTATTTTTATCCTGGGTTTTTAACCTTCCCGAAGGTTAAATTAGAGTCGATTTGGGCAGCTTGTCCAGGGAAATGAGGGAACACACAGGGATTGCTCACTCTGAAATACTGGCCCAGGAATTCTCTGTGTTCATGAAATGCAGGGCAGGCTCTGGCTGAGCCTCCTGGCCCTGTGCAATGTGCATTTTTCATGTCTCTGCATTCTGCTGTCCCTGGGGAATTGAATGGGAAGGGTGGCACAACTTGCAGGATGTGGATTTTTGCACCAAACGTTTGAAGCTGATGTTTATAAACCAGCCTGTGAATGGTTCCTGCCACAAGCTGCTTGGTTCCTTCCCCCTGTGCACAAAATAAATGAAAACGGGCTTTAAATGCCAGTTAAATAAATCCTGTAAGGGAGAAAACCTGAGTTAGTGCTTGTCTTTTCTTCCTTTGCCCTGGGGAATGGGTAATGTGAAGTTAGTTCAGGTTGGGGGAGCTCTCAGGCTGTGAACTGGTTTTGCAGAGGGAATTTACTTTCTTCAGAAAAGCTGTGGTCTTCATTTGATGAAGAGTCAGTCCAATTTTAAGAGCTGCTCCGTGACTGTTGGGATGGTTGTGATCTGGTGTGGAGGATGAACCTGCACTGCAGCCTCCACTCACTCCCAGAGGATTTTCCATTTAAAGGGGGCGTTCAGGATGCTGAGCTGCCCAGGGAAACAATGCCAGGCTCTCTGTGGTTTTATCCAGGATTCTCTCTGTGGTTATTGCAGAAACCCCCTTTGATTGTGTCTTAAATTCTGTACCAGATTCTCTGTGGTGTTCCCTGTGTCTTCATGCTCATATTATTCACCCCTTATTCCAAGTGTTCCACCTGTGTTTTGTTCCCATCTCCTTTGTGTGTTTTGCACGATTTAACCCAATAAATCAGTCCCGTGGTTTTTTTTTTCATGATTTTTTTTTTTTTCTCATGTTTGGTCTCCATATTTTCTATATCTCTCTCTCCTTCTCTCCTGCTCTCGTGCAGATAGCTCCTCCAAGAAGACAAAGTCTAGTTCTGAGGAGAGTAGATCGGAGACGTATGGTAAGCTAAAGCAGCTCCACGCTTTTCTGTCTGTGCATCCCAGGCTTTCTCCCCTTCCCATCATCTGCATGGTTGGCTCTGCAGCAGGGCAAAACCAGCCTTAAATGTGGCTTTAGTGGATCAGCTTCTAGTTTTGTAGTGGCTGGAAACTAACCTGGCAAACTGTCACCTGGATTGTCCTGTTGTCACCCTCCCGAGAGACCTCGTGCCCCTGGGGGGGTGTTTGGTTGGTGTTCCCTGCTGGACTCCAGGAGGAGGTTTGTGGTGGTGGAAAAACCCGAGTCTTGCTCTCCCCTGTGGAGGCTGAAGCAAGAAATTCATCCTTTTGCTTTTTTGGTGGAATACCTCCTCTCAGAGGTGGGAAATGTGTCTGTAAATAATTGAAATAAGTGTAAGAATATGAAAACTTGCCCTGATCTTTGTTGCCGAAAGGGAGTGAGTGACTTTACAGACTGTGCTGTGCATCACTGGGGTAAATGGCACATCACAAACAGTTTGGGATGGGAATATCCCCACTCACCCTCTGGGAATGTTGGGGTTAGGGTGACACTCCCCATCCTGCACTGGTGTGATGACTTGTTCCATTCCCAGTCTCTGCAGATATTTGCACTCGTGTTAGAAACTTAAATTTACACAAGTTGATGGGATTTTGGGGTCCTGTGCTGAATGTGGCCAGAACTGCTGCATTTCATGTTTCCAAGTGACTCCAGCCATGGGTTGCTTTTCTTTTCCTTTCCTGCTATTTTTTTTCCATCATGTTTAAAACAGTCTGTGATATTTTCTGATTTTAATCTGTTGCTGCATAACCTGCTGGGGGCTTTTGGCCACATTCTTCCAGTCTCAGCTTTATCATTCCAGCAGGATAAAACTGCCAGGTGTTCCTGGCTGGGATCCAGCTCCTTAAACCACCTCTGTGATACAAAATGATGTTCTCATAGCTCTGGTCGTAAGGAACACTGAAAAATAAAAACAGACACACAAAAAAAATCTCGTAACCAATAAAAAATAAAAGGAAAAAACCTCCCTAAAGCCAAAAAGCCGGTGCTGCTTCTCTACCACACACTGGAGGTGCTGTCAGACTGCTGGAGGTGAATGCCAGGAAACATTTGATGTGTTTCCCGGAATGTCTCCGTGTTTATCCCTCTCCCTCAGTCTGAGCAGTGTCCTGGGGTTTCATGTGGGGCAGATCCAACACGATTTCCTACCGTCAGCATTGACTTCCCCCCGAGCTTCCTGCAGATGCTCTGCCCGTGTCCAGGAGCTGTGGGAGCAGCTTCCACTCATCCTTCCTTTCCAGTGGCCTTTGTGCCTTTGCTTTCCACCCCCTGCCTTTTGTCCCTGCCCTCTGCTTCTCCCACCTCCTGTGGTATGTGTGGAGAACTCTCTGTTTGCTTTGCACGGGACCAAACTATTCCAAACCCTCCAAGTGGAGAGGCCGTGCTGATATTGTTCTCCCTGCTGACTGGATGGGAACTGGCCACTGGAAAGGGAATAATGGAGAGGTCTGGAATGACAACAGGAAAAGGAGGAGTGGCTTTGTGTGTGTGTGTGTGTGTGTTTGTTCTCAACTCTTGAAATTTTTAATTAAGGAGCCAGAGTTGCTGGAAGTGTGTGAGTGGCTGGGCGGGGGGGGCAGAGTGGTTTGGTATAAATTAAATATACAGAATTTAATTTATAGTGACATGAGGCTCACAGTGCAGTGTTTTCTTGCATAAATCCAATTGTATGTGTATATTCAGCAAAGGTGATTGGGAGGGAGACTGAGGGTAGTGTCAGATACGCTGTAATTTACTAATTAGTGCCGTGATCTCTCACAGTACTTAACACTTGTTTCTCAAAGTCAGATTTTCCTCTCTTAAATGAACTTAAAACTGAAATTAGCTTTCAGGGTGGTAGATGAGATATCAGTTTCTCTTTCCTTTCCCCCACACCTTGCTTGCTCTCCAAAAATACCTCCCTTTATATTTAGTTAATGATCAGTTTCTGGCCTAAGTCGAAGCCTGGACTTTACACACACACTTTAACATATTCTCTCCAACTTTGTCAGAAGTTTTTGTATTTTTTTTTAATTTGAGATGTTTCTAAATTGAACTTACTCTTCCTGTCTTGTTCCTTGCAGTTCTTATCAGCTTTGCAACAAGTAGAAGTGAAATTCAGGATTTTGTCTGATGAGAAACTGTCTTTTTGAAAGCTGGTCTGTTTATTCCGTGGAGCAGCGTTTCTGAAAATACTTTATAGAAAGAAAGCTTCCCAAATGGAGTGAAACACTTGGACATTCTCAAAACCCCAAGGAGTTTGTTTGTTTTTTTGTTTATGGAATGATTCATTTCAGATCCCACTATTAAACTGCATTTTCCTATTGTGGCCTCACGCCCTCAGGGGAGTTTGTAGTTCACCAATCTCGGCTCCCATCGTGTCCTGCAAAGTTGGAGCAGAGCAAAGATGTCTTATGGGAGATGGAATTTGTGTCTCATGGAGTCACAGGGTTGTTTGAGTTGGAAGGAACCTTCAAAATGATCTGGTTCCCTGGGCAGGGACACCTTCCACTGGCCCAGGTTGCTCCAAGCCCTGTCCAACCTGCACTCTCCCTTCTCTCTAATGAGAGTTTAGAATTCTGAATTTCTAGAATGAAACTCTTTCTCTGTTTGTTGGGGGCTGCTAGAAATTCCCTGTTTTAATTGGATGAACTCCCAAACAGTTCAGATGTGTAGAAATGGCCTTTTCTTACTGGAGAAGTGAAATGTCTCTGGCCGGGCTGTTTGAGAGGGATTTTTGCCAATGACCTTGGGAGGTTTGACTTTACCCTTCCCCACAATCCCCAGGCTCACTTGGATCAGGGCTGGGGAATGGAGAGGGACTAGTGCCACCTACTGAGGAGTGGATCCTCTCAGCTCCGCCTGCAGTTTTTCCCTCTGCTTTCGTTTTTAATCTCGAACCCCTTGAACTCCAGCGCTGCTTTGCTGTTCTCCTGCCTCGAGGCTGTACCAGTGAGCTTTGGGGAATTACCAGCAGCGAGGACAAAAAAAAGATGAAGATTTATTGTTTTCCCCACAGAATTTTATGAACCCGCTCAAGACACAAAGATAAAATCTGATTTTGTGTTCTTACAGCGCAGTTCAGTGATGTGTCCTCTCTTTCTACCACCACGATACTGTCAAATGAAAGCAAATATGGGGATAAGGTGATTATTGATTAGATTTTGAGCGCTGTCAAGGATGAGTTCTGCTGACCTGGGAACATTCACTGAGCTTCAGCTGGAAAAAAAGTGAATTACCGTGGTAAGATATTGCTGAGTGAAAGACTCAGGGTTTCCATCCAGGGAACAGACAGGGTTGGAACACAAAAGGAAAAAGGATGAATGAAGAGGTGTTTACCACTTGCTAACATGGTCTGTTTTGTGTCATCTCCAACCCCTACACGGGGGTGTGAGGTTGGTTTAGTTGGTAGTTTAATGTTCTTCTGTGTTCTGGTGACATCCAGGCGTGACAGGAACAGCTCTTGGAAACTTCCCTCTGGTGTCTTTGGGCTCCCAGTGGTTTGTGGCTTTCCTGTGAGTCCATTCCAGAGTGTCTGATGAGGTGTTCCAGGTACCAGACGTGGGTTAGGAAAACATTGCTGCTCTGCTCTTAACATTCCACCACGAAGCACATTTCGAATTGGGATATATGTGTTTTACTTAAGGAACCAAAGGGAGCAAATAACAGGTTTTGGGGGGGGGTTCAACACTTGAAGGTTGTTGTTGGTTTTAGTCTGTGGGGTTGAGACAGTTGAGTCTGGTTCTGCAGGTAATAGTGTTTTATCCTCAGGAAACTTGGAGATAACTTCATTAAAATCATTATCCCAGCCAAGGTACCTCTCACTGCCCTTACCTGCACCTCATTCCAGCCTTTTATCTTGTGTTAGGAGAAGGGTTTAGTGCCTGTTCCTTGTCTCTGAAGGGGATAAATAAAGGGGAAAAGCAATAATGAACTAATTTGAGTTCAAGTCGTCCTAACCATTGCAAATTTAAAAGGTGCTCTTGGATGGAATTGAGACTTGTGGTGTTAAACAGTTTAACTGTGGGAACTTCAGTTATGATTTGTAAATACAGTCAGTTTATGGTGCATCAGCTTGGCAATGTGGGTAAACTTTGGCAAAGTTTATCAACAGATCCAAAGGTTCTTGGTTCTGGAAAAACAAACAAACAAAAGAAATGCAGTGGGAGAGCAGTGAGGACTGGGGCTCTCCTGTGTCTTTAAACAAGGACAGTTCTTGTGAGTTGAAATATTGGTTTGGTGTCTTACTCATCAGACCCGTGGGGCTGGCAGGGGGTTGGAAAGGAGCTGTTTTTATGAACTAGCACATGTTCCCACACCCCACCCCGGGGCATCATTCCTCTCAAGTGAGACTTTAAGGAGCTTGGTCGTATAGAAAAATGGGAGGTGCAAGAGGGAGAGGCTTGTTCTTCCACTCAGCCACCAGAAAAGGGTGGGAGAGCTGGAGGGGGGGGAGGATTTTCCTCCTGTCTGCTCTCCCCTTGGATCCATCCCATCAGTGCTGGGATTTACTGGGATGTGATACTGGGACCAGACTGCTGCACCAGCCCTGGAACACAACCTCTTCCACTGCTCCCACACCCATTTTTGTCTGTGCCACTCTAGAGGAGAACAGGACTGACTGGGCAGACAGAGTTTTCACTGGAGGCTCCTCATTTCCATCAGGAGTTGCTCCTGAGAAGTGAAAAGAGCTGGAGTGGTGTGAGGGTAATTTAAGATGTGGGGATGACTCCGTGTTCTGTTACACTTCATTCCTTAAAGTTGATTCCAGCAATGCCAGTCTGTCTGGGACAGCTCCCTGTGCTCCCTCCCTATGGAACAAAACTGCTGCAAGTTTGGTGTGTGATGGTAGAGAACTCCCAATTCCTTCTCCAGATGCCAGTGTAGGAATTAGAAATTTGTAGGAATTGGGGCAGGAATTCTGCCTGGTGTGGCTGTGGACATGAAGAAGCAAAGCAAGTTGTTAGAAATAAGGGTGATGGCAATAAAAGAACATTGCTGAAGCATTTTGCAGAGTTCCTAAAGTCACTTTTCAGGATAAGGGCTCCATTGTGGGAGGCTTTCTGCAGATGATTTTAGGAAAATGCTCAGCAATGAATATGCCAGAACTGCTGCTTGCTTTTATTTTTCCCATATTTCACCGTATTAGGTGAGCAGAAGAGATATCCAGCATTTCACTTGTCAAAATGCTGCACTTACTAAGTGAATTTATCTCAGCAACAGCATTTATGTTCACATTATACTCAGTATACCAGGAAACAAAACAATTTGCCTTTGATGTCTCACAGCAATTTAAAGGAGGAGCAGATTCAGACTCACATCTCCTGGGATTTTGGCCCTGAACTTCAGTAGCTTGAAGCAGGGTCCAGCAGCCCTGGTCAGGGTGGTTAAATGTGGCTTTTCCTTGTTCCCTGCTGCTGGTTCTGGTCTGGTTCTGTGTGATACCCTCACAACGGGTGGAGATCACTGGAATCAATTGGAGATTTTTCCTGGGAATTGGAAGAACTTTTCCTGATGATGAACCCTGTTTTAGTCCAACCCCTCATGTCAGTCTGAAGGACTGGTGACTTTTCCCTTGGAGCAGCTTGTAGAAGCTGTTTGGGGTTGTTGATGAAGTGGAAGGTGACAGCCCTCTGCTGAACCGTTCACACAGACAAAGGGAAGTGATGCTCATTGCTTTGGGTACTGCTGCTCTCCTTTAAAAGCTGCTTTTACCTCCAGTTGTGTGTGATGTGCCATCTCTGCTGCCGTGTCTCTGTGTTTTGTGGAGCTGAAGCAACGAGCTTGACCTGTCTTGACATCCCTCTCCATTCCTGGACTGCTGCCCTGTTTCTGTCTCTCATATATTTCCCCTCTGTTGTGCTGTACCAGTTCCTCTCAGTGCTCTGCGATTATCTCGGAGGATAAGGTGTTGGACTGATGCCCAGCTTGTGTCTCTTTGTATTTCTCTCCTGCCCTTTCCCCCCCTCTCTCGTGCAGGTCTCGTTCAGCGGTGTGTTGTGATCCAGCGGGATGAGAACGGCTTCGGGCTGACAGTCAGCGGAGACAACCCGGTCTTCGTGCAGTCCGTCAAGGAAGGTGAGCAGGGAAGGGCTGGATGTGCCATCCAGGGAACAGCCCCAGCCTTTCCATGGGGGTCATGAGATGGAGGAGAAAACTCTCCCCCAAATCCTCCTGGGTGGGGGGGCTGTGAGGTGGGAGGGGGTGTGCAAACACATCCCACTGAGCTGTTGGGATGCAGGGAATTGTCACCTCTGTATGTGATGGATCTAAAACTGTGACCTCTGCATCCACTCCTTGGAATGTGGTGGGATCGTGGCTTTGGGGTGTCCACTGGCAGGTGAGAAAACCGCTCTAGGCAGGATTCCCCCCGGGGATTGAACGTGCTGAGGGCAGGGAACAGTTTGGCAGGAAACTACCAAACCATTTTTGCTTTGTATTGGTTGTGTTGGGAACTAAAGGATTTCTTTTCCCCTCCAGATGGAGCAGCCATGCGGGCTGGAGTGCAAACAGGGGATAGAATTATCAAGGTAAGAGCATTCAGATTGTGAGAGAAATGGAACCTGTGTATCAGATGAGCTCTTTGCCTGAAAAAATGCCGTTGGTTTGTCTGCTGTGGGGTTTGTATTGGCCAGGGGATGTTTCCATGTCCTGGGAATACCAGGACAGTCTCCACTGAAATCCCACTGCTCAGTGTTAGTTTTGTTGTGGAGATCACTCTCCTTTCATAACTTTATGGGTGAGTTCAGCATCCTCCCAGGTTCACGTGTCCCAAAAACAATAAAAACAAGTGGCAGGGAAGAGAAGGAATGGAGAGCTATTAATAAACACCTGTAAATATAGAATTATTTACCCTGAATTATTGTTCTTCCCTTGAGTGTCCCCAGATCTGTGTTTTACTGTCAAGCAATTAAGAAACCAAGTCAGTAACTAAAAAGACTGTGTAAACTATTGCTGCAAAATGCTGGTTGTGCTGCAGCAGCTGCTGACACACAGCTGGAATTTCAACCAGCCACTTAAATCAATGAATTAAATTAGTTACCCTGGTGTTTTTTCTGCCCAGCCAGAAATGGATTGCTTATTTTTTTTTTTAGGAGGATAAATTGTTTATCTGAGAGTCTTGAAACACTTAGTAATGGAGATGAGGGGGAAAAGAAAATACTGTTCCTCATTCTGGTGCTTTTTGTGTCAGGTGTGGATGCCTTTGGTTGGAAATAAGTTGTTAAACACTTGATTTTTCTCTTCCTCCCTGCCCCAGGTGAACGGCACCCTGGTCACACACTCCAACCACTTGGAGGTGGTGAAGCTGATCAAGTGTAAGTAAAATCCCTGTCCCTGAGCACCTTCAAGGCATGGCTGGCATCTTTTTAAAGGCTGGTTGAACTGCAAAGTGACAGGGGTGAGGTCTGACCGTGCCCAGTGCTGAGAGAAAAGGGGGTGTGGGAAGCAGGGCAGTGAGATCAGGGTCATTCTGACAACTTGAACTTAAGCTGATACATTCTCCTGTAGTTCCTCCTTAGCTTGATGTCTGAACTCACTCCCAGGCCTTGCCTGGGTGCTTTCCCCTCTGTTGTTCCCACCTTAAATGCCAGAGCTGCCCTGGCACTTCAGTGGGCACTGCAGGGTGATGTGCATTGCTGGAGGAGGCGTGTCCTTGCTTGATCTCCTGGTACAAGGAAGAGGGTGGTGGTGGTTCCTTCCACCCCAGCAGAGTTTATTTTGTGGCATGACCCCGTGTGTAGGGTAAATACAACCTGCTGGAGCAGAAATTGGATTGCCTGCTTTTGTCGAGCGTGGTTATCAGGGAAGTTTGGGGATTGCCTTACATTTAATCAGATATTTCTGAGGTTTAAGGGAGGGATGGGTGAGGAATGGCCTGAGTTTGGTTTCCAGGGTGACTCATGGAGATAGAATCCTGGAAATGACCCGTGGCCTGTTGTGTCTCCCTGCAGCTGGTTCCTATGTAGCTCTCACTGTCCAGGGGCGCCCACCAGGGTCGCCCCAGATCCCCTTGGCGGATTCCGAAGTGGATGTGGCAGTGTTTGGGCATATGTCTCCCATCATGGCATCCCCCCATTCTCCTGGCACGTCAGGAAATGCAGAGAGGATTACAAGCCCAGTGCTCATGGGGGTAAGATTTGAACTTCTCTTTCCAAAGAACTAGTGTGGCAGAGGAAGAAATGTAGTCCTGGATTTTTTTTTTTTTCCCTATGAATTAATATTTCTTGCACACATTGGAATTGGAATATTTATCCTGTCACTAGGTGTTTGGTCACACAGGGAAATGCATTGTACAAGTGAAAATATCCAGTCATAGATAATACAAATGCAGGTTTTTTTAAAATCACAGAATACTTAATAATAGTTTATATATAATTAAATAAATATAATATAATTACAAAATAGATGTTGATAGCCATGTTCAACATTAGGAAAGAATACAAAGGATGGGGATTGGAAACTTGAATTGCTTTTTATTCAGAGCCTGTGTTTAGCAAGCAGATGAAATATGAGCAAGCCCCATTCTCCTTATCTCCTCAGCTCCACCAAAACCCCCAACCCTTAATCTCTCCGTGTTTTCTAGGAGGAGAATAATATTGTCCACAACCAGAAGGTGGAGATTCTGAGAAAGATGCTGCAGAAGGAGCAGGAGAGGCTGCAGGTACTGGGCTTGTGTGGGGCAGGGATGGGCTCTGGAGTCGCTGCCAGGCAGAGCTGGGGAAAACAGACATTGTGTAGCCCCCAGGTGGGTGTGTGCAGATGTGCTGCGGGTTATTCTCAATGTGTCCATGGGATGCAAGGAGCAGGAGGTTGTAGCTCCAGGCTGAGACACTCACTGGAGGCTCCCACACTTGTTTCCCAGTCTCTCCAGGAGGAGTACGGCCGCTCCCCCACCACCCGCCTGCTCAAGGAGATCCAGGAGGCAAAGAAACACATCCCTCAGCTGCAGGAGCAGCTCTCCAAGGCCACAGGCTGCACTCAGGTAACACAGCCTGCTCTGGGGGATGCTCTGGGGGGAGATCCCTGGGGGATGGTGGTGTCCTGGCTGAGGAGTTCCCTGCCCCTCTGGAGCTGGGCTCGGGCTTCCAGCCCTGTCAGGAGTGCAGGATAAAGGCGGGATATGAAGGAGGCTTTGCAGTGTGCTTTCAAATCACCTGGGAAAAACTGCTCTTAGAACAGTAAGTAGAAGCTATCATGTACTTATTAGTCTGTCAGTGCAACTTCAAAAAAAACCCCTGTGAAGTCGTTCTTACAACGGGGAATGAAGAACTGGAAGCTTAAAACAATTTTACTTTCACTTACGAGCAAAAAAATAAGTACAGGTTGTATTATTTTCCCCCTTTTCCTTCTACCTGTGATGTTTTAAGTCCTGAAAAGCTGGTGTGATTTGCTATTGTTTCCTCTTAGAAAAGCATTGCAGCCTGTTCTAGATACATTAAGAAAGTTTTATAAGTAACTGGCTTTTGAAACAGCTGATGTTTAAGGATCATCTCTTGAAATATTGTGCTGCTCTGAGCTGTCTCCCAACTCCCTTTATTCTTTTTAGGATGGAGTCTTGAGCTCCAGGTCCGTGTCGGAGTCGCTGCAGATCAGTGAAGGGGAGGCAGAGAGTGGGGACTGCGTGAGCAAACTGGACTTCAGTGGGGACAGCCCCTCCCGCCCCAACAGTGACATTGCTGATGTGAGTCTGCAACACCTCCAGGACTTCCCTTCTCCCCCCTTTGCCTTTGGTTTCCTTGTACAGGTTCTCTGTGCTGTCCTGTGTGTCACCAACACTGTGCATTGCTGGAGTTGGCTCCTCACAAAACTCTTGCCCTGAGAAAATATCCTGTCTGGGATTCCTTTAGGGACTGGCAAGGAAATCGTGTGGGTTTGGGGTTTTTATCCAGGATTGGATATCCCTGGCACAATCCCTGTAACCAGACAAAGGAAGATGGATGCCAGCACCCTTCTCAGAACTCAGATGTTAATTAGAGCATCTTCTAAGAGAATGTTCCAGTTGCAGTTGCCATGAAAGTGGGAAGAGCCTCCCTTCTACCAAATAAACTTCAGTGTTGGCCCACAGTAAAGGCTCTACATGTGTTCACTCATTAGTTACCAATCTGTGCTCTCCTTAGTGCCTTAATTAACTCACTGTCTGATTAGTGCAGGGGAATTGAAACTCTGTGCTTGGATTTGGCCGAGGTTTGTTGATTAACTGAAGGATGTGGGAGCTGAATTTGTACCAGCAGCTGGAAGTGAAAGGAGGGTGGGTCAGATGTGAGCAGACATGGCTCTGATTTGAAACATTCCTCTTCCAGCCCCAAATCTGGCCAGTTATCTCCCATTTTTGTATAAAATAAATGCAGAACTATGGTAGATTTTACAGCTCTGCTGTTGCTCAATATCACCAGCACTCTTACCAAAACTGCTTCTGCCCTCAGCTGGGTTTTGGGGTGCTTTTTTTTTAACTCTGCGTGTGGGACACACATTTTAGTCTGTGTTTTCATACCTCAGCTGTGCTGAGGGTCTGTGAGAAAGGAGAAGTTTTGGCTGTTGTGGCTGCAAAATGGACTGTGCAATTCTCCCTTTCCTGGATTTGCTGGTACTTACCAGAACTGCACTTCCTTCTTTCCCAGAGCCCTCGCAGTGGCTTGAAGGAGAGGATTTATCCAGATGAAAGCCCAGAAAAGGCTGAGGTTCAAGATACTGTGAGTACAAAACACAAAGTGTCACAGCAGCATCTCCTGTAATGGGCCCATTAAAATCTTGCTGCTTTTCCCCCCACTTTCTAAGCAGAGCATGCATGAACTTTGCTTTAGAAAATAAAATGCAGTTACAAAGTGGTGCAGGGCAAGTTAATTAGCTGAGTAAATGTTTATGGAGCTTAAGAGCAGGGCCATTTAAAGGTGAGAGATATATAATCAGCGCTAAAGCAGCTGGACATAAAATAGATGGAGCAGTTGTACATATTTTACTCCATGAGTCCAGCCTGTTTTTTAGGTTCTTTAGTCATTTTGAAGCTGGCACGAGCTGCAGTGGAAGTGGAACACAGCGGGAAGTGCAGACCTGTCTGAGCAGATCATCATCCTCAGGATTTCTCAATTACTGTTCCCCTCGTCTGCTTGTCTTTCCAAAGTCATATTTCTCCATTTACACTGAGATGGCATTTGTCAGATGCCACATGCTTATTGTGCTCGTGTCTGCAGATGATGCATTTAGTCTTGAATCATCTAATTTGATGTTTCTGGATGCCTGAATCCTGGGAGAGAAGTGTCTGTGAGGGGATCTCAGCTACAAACCTGAGCAGGGCTGAGTGCAGACATGGGGCTTTCCGTGGAGTTTGGAGAAGAATAAAATGATAGTAATATCTCTGACTGGGTAAAATGGGTTTACTGAGATAAGAGAGTAATAGTATTGTGCTTTTCTTCCTTCCCTTCCCTTCCCCCCAGGATTCCCAGTCCAGTGTTGGAAGTCCCTTATCCCGAGTGGGGACTCAGATCATTGGAGCAGAGGATGACGACTTTGACACGGAACAGGAGCAGGTGGGAATGACTTTTGGCCTCAGCCACCCCTTTTCCCCATTGACCAGAGTGGGAAAAATCCCATTTTATTCCTCTGTGCCCAAACTGCAAGAGCTCCACGACCTGTTTGTGTCGAGCAGTTCCTTTGCATTGAACTCAGAATTAGGGAATGGGATTCCTGTTACTGCTGGTCTTGCCAAACAGGAACATTTGGGGAGTTTATGCCAATGTGTCACCTTTGAGTCTGTTCTTCCCTCTTTCCTCTCACCACTTCAAGCTTTCTGGAAATTAATTTGCCTTATTTCATTTGCTTATTTCCTTTCTGAAGTTCTGCATGACTGTCCCAGCAGTGCAGTGGCTTTGGACATATTTCCTCTGTGTCATTTTATCTGCCCTTGGTTTGTCTCCCAGGAGCTTTCTGGAATAACTGAGACGTTTCCTCTCTGCAGATCAATGGGCAGTGCAGCTGTTTCCAGAACATTGAGCTCCTCAAGTCTCGCCCAGCTCACCTGGCTGTTCTCCTGCACCACGTGGTGTCTCAGTTTGATCCTGCAGCACTGGTAGGATGGTCTGGAATTCTTCCCCTGGCCAACGTGGGTGGGATTGACCAGAGTGGAACAGGATCTCCTCGTGATGTGACAGTGGCAGGGAGGGGAACAGAGACCCTGTGCAGGAGTGAGGGGGGTAAATTCCCACTTATCTTCATGGCTGAATGGAGAAGCACAAAGGGAACTGTCTCCCTTATATTTGGCTGTTTACAAATATTTAACCCTTGAAAACTTTTCATTCCAACCTAAGGTGGAGCCTGATCTCCCTGTGCCTCTTGTCCAGCCCCTTTCCCTGACTACCAGGTCACCTCAAGGCCTGAAGAGTTTCAGTCCAGCAATGCTGAATTCCTGGAAATGTTTGAAAGTAAACTGGGGAGTTTGGGGTGTTCCTGTGGTGTCACTCAGTGTCCTGCCCTCCTGTTTCCCACAGCTGTGCTACCTTTACACAGACCTCTACAAACAAACCAACTCCAAAGAGACCCGCAGAGTCTTCCTGGAGTTTTACCAGTTCTTCCTGGACAGAGCTGCAGTAGGTTCCAGTCATTTCTCATTTTCAAGCACATTTAGCAGGTTGATTTTTACCTTTCTCCACTTACCTGAATTGGAAAAAAAACCCCTAAGTCCTCCAGAATCATTAGTTTTAAAAATGAAAAATTTAATACTACTTACTAACCTAATATTTTTGGTGATATTTATTTTCTTAAGGGTTTTTTTTGGTTGTTGTTTAGATGTTACCAGTGAATACAGGGAAATGAATATAGCCTCAGATGGCTGGTAACACAGTAAATCACAGGGGATTTATCTGATAGGAGAAATAATTTAGTGATAGATAAGCAAGCTCTTGCTGTTCTGCGTTGCCTCTTAGTTAATAATTGTTGGGGATATTGATGTGGCTGTTGCAAGGATTGGGAAATTTTTATGTCTGTGGGAAAGCCTGAGAAAATTCATCTCTCTCATGAATTAAACGAGATATTTCTATCCCCCATGTTTACACTAAATAATCCATGTGAAATATGAAATCTATTCAGGGTGGGAGTCTCCTCTTTAATGCCCTCAGGTGTATGATTTTGGTTTTGGGGGGGATTTTCTTGCCTGTTTTGTACTGTGGGTTTTTTGTGTTTGTTGTCCCAACCTTTATTTTCTTTTGCAGAATCTCAAAGTTCCAGTTCCAGATGAAATCTCCTTGGAACTAGGTAGGGTGTTCCTGGCCTGGGGGTGTGTTTGTGAAAGGGGGAGGCACCTGGATGGGTGAAAACACCCAAGGAAATGATTTTGGGGTGGAGAGGACTGTCCTCCAAAGGCTCATTTTTTAACTTCCCTGACTCACAGACAGGAGAAGGCCAGAACTCCTTCCTGAGGAGCTTCACCGCCAGTTCATCCAAACTATGCAGGATAAAGTGTGTCCAGAAGTTCAGAGGAATCTGGAAGATTTCAGGTAACACTTGAATTCATGGCCAGCATGGCCAGCCCAAATAACTCCCCATGGACCGAACAGGGACAAACCAGTGGGAAGGACCTCAGGGTCACCCTGGGACTCAATCCTTGGGTGTTTTTTGAAATTGATGTTGCAATTCGTTACTTGCACCAGTGTCAGAGCTTGGATTCTGCACCCCTCGAAGCTGTTTGAGGCAATTTCAGAATATTGTTTCTTAAGTGTTGTTCTATAAATCCTTCTTACTAATTGTGTTTATAATCAGCTTAAATATATTTTTTCCTCTTTTCCTATTTTCCTCTCCTCTCCCCTTTGGGCACAGAATAATCCACTTTACACAGTTGTCATGGGTGTGGAGTAGAATTTGATAATTAATTTGCTTTTTCATATGGAGTCACAGGAGCTCTGTGCCAACATGACACATTATTTCAAGACAAGTGTTCAATGACAGACTTTTTCATCTCTAAAAATGTCTCAATTCAACGCCTGCTGTAAATACACGACCTGGGCTGTGTGCAGAAGAGTTTGCTGCAGAATAATTACTTTTTCTTCATGGCTGCAGTGGCTGCCTCTCTTGATAAACATCACACAGCTTCTCTGGGCAACCCGCGCCTCACCCCTTTCACAGGGAATAATTTCTTCTTTAAATTTAAAGCTAGATTTAAATAAATCTAGATTTAAATCTACCCTCTCAATTCAAAGCCATTCCCCCTTGTCCTTTCACTACAAGTCCCTCCATGGCTTGTGTGACATTGTGGGTGCCACGAGGCTGCAGTTCCCTGGCCCAGGGCAGGATCCAGTTGCAAATGATGCTTCTTTCGCCCCCTTTTCCAGGCAGAAACGCAGCATGGGGCTGACCCTGGCCGAGGGGGAGCTCACCAGGCTGGATGCTGAACGAGTCCGGGACCGGAACGCCGTGGAGAAGGAGAGAACTTGTGCAGAGCAGATCATTGCCAAAATCGAGGAGGTCTTGTGAGTAACTGCACGTGGAATGTGGGGTGGGGGATAAAAAAAAAAACCAAACCAGGATCTGCCCTGACCCTGGAAACAGCACAGCGATGAAATTTGGCATTTCTACATTTAAAACCCTGGATCTGCCCTGATGCTGAAATCAGCACAGCTAAGGAATTGGGAACTGCAATTTGGCATCTCTGCCTTTGCATCACTTGCCCTGTGTGCTCTGAGTGTGTGTTGGAATATTGGCAGCCCAAACTAAGCTAAATGTATCTTTTTTTTGAGGATTTTTTGAGGATTTTTGAGCCATTGTCAGCTTGTGTGTTATTAGATCAGAGCCCTTTTTGTTTTTCTTTATAGAAACCTGTGGCTTCAGAACTCGTTTTAATACAGGCTGAATCCAATTTTTGCAGCTCAACCTTCACTTTTGATAATTAATTGTCTATTTTTCCCCTGCTGGCACTTCTTAACGTTCCAAAGGACACTTTGACCACAGCTGCTGCTACCTTGCGTGGGTGTGACTGGGTGTTAATTGTGGTTTTTGAGTTACATTTTAAAATTCTCTCCTGTTTGCAGGATGACATCGCAGCCTTTGGAGGAAGACAAGAGGTAATGGAAGTTGTTTGCTGGAGCAGCCCCAGCTCTCAGGGGCTCTGAGCAGAGCACGACAGCCCTCTCCTGGCTGCTCCACCACCTCTCAGCCCCTGCATCCCCTGCCAGAACTAATTGGAATTCAGAGCATCAGCCTCTTGCTCTCATCTTTAAAAAAAAAACCCAACATATTCTAATTTGAAAAGAATCAATTTCTCAATAGAACCTTTGCCTTTTGCATTCATCTTATTGACAAAACATATTTTTCCCATACATTTCTCCTAATGGTTGGGGGTTTTTTTTCCCCTCATGGCAGCTCCACAATGCAGTATGTGATTCTCACTTACATGAAACACCTGGGAGTCAAAGTGAAGGAGCCTCGGAACCTGGAGCAGAAGCGTGGCCGGATTGGGTTCCTGCCAAAGATCAAGGTAGTGGTGGTGTGGCCAGGAAGCATTTGGTCAGAATTCAAAATCCACTTTTACAGGGCACATCAGGAATTGGGCTGATTTTACACTCCTCTTCAATAAAACCTGGCACGACTGAGCAAACCCAGCAGCTGAAATTGGGTTCTGTGTCTGTTTTCAGACACATGAATTAGGAAGGAGTGGCCTTTTTAATTCCTTTATTTGCACAGCTGAATCCCAACTGCTGGGTTTTCAGTTCTAGGTGAGAAATGTTTCATCCAATACAACCTTGACCCTCATGAGGGTTCCATTAAGCTCATCAGCTTAATGTATATTTGTATATTTGAGTTTTCTTCTTGAGAAACTTGCCCAACCCCTCATATTTCACGATGCAGGGGAAGCAATTCTTCCTGCCACCCCCACCTTTCCAGTTATATAATGAATATTTCCCCCAACACTGCATCTCTGGGGGTGTGATTGTCTCCCACACTGGGGGGGTGTATCTGGTCCATCACCATTGCAGTTCCCTTTGCAATGTTAAGGCTGTTGGGAGCAGTTGTGCACTGACAGTGGGGAAGGGTTCAAATCACACATTCACAACCTTTTTGATGGGGTAAGAGAAGTTGTGCTTCTCTCCCTCCTGCAGCTTTCGAGAATTGATAATTACCTCAGTAAGTAACTGAATTTGGAGCAATGAGTGATCTGTTTGCTTTCCTTTAACTGCAGCAAAGTATCAAGAAAGAGAAAGAAGGAGAGGAAAAAGGAAAGAGGAGAGGCTTTCCCAATATCCTGGGCCCACCAAGGAGACCGAGTCGACACGACAGCAGTGCAAGTATGTCAGCCAGGGAAATGCATCTCCTGTTTTGGAAAGCCACATAAAGCCTTTGCTATCTTGAAAAATTCATGCTAGGATCACCGAGTAACTTTCTGTGTTTAAAATACATTTTTTAAGACACACAAACCTGGTTTTGTCCTGAAATGCTGTTGCTTATCACTGAGAGCAGGCCCAGACTGCTTCAGCAGTGTGAGTGCTCTGTGTTTGTTCAGTTGGCAGAGCCATGGAGATGCAGAAGCCCCGGCACCCCAAGCACTTACCCACAGCATCCTCTGTGAGCCCAGAGCCCCCCGAGGCCAGCAAGATGCGCCAGAGCAGCTCCTCCAGTGATGGCACAGATGCTCCATACCCACCTGCCAACCCCATGTCCCCCTTGGCAATGGGGCCCTTCTCCTCTCCAGAGGGAAGCAAGGACAGCGACACAGGTAGGGTGGAATGCAGAGGAAGGATGATGAAGTTTGTGTGGAATGGGATGTGCGAAGCTGTGCTGATGCAACGAGCTGGACAAATTGGGAAATGTTTCTGTGCCATTAGGTGTGTGATCTTTCCTCTCCTTAGTCATCTTTCCTGAATTGGGAAATGTTGCCATGACCAGAGATTGTTGTTAGTGGGTTGTGCCACTGTGGCATTGGATCACTCAACAGGAAAAGCTCAGTTTCAGCTCTTGTGAGCCCCTGGAATTTGTCACTGAGATTTGGAATTCACTTCCTCCAGCTCTGAAGTGAGACTGGAATCAAGAGGCTCAGAAGATGTTGGGAAGTTCTCTAATGTCCTCTAATTTGAGTCTTGGCTTTTCACCCTCCTTCCATGTCCAGGTTTGAAGCAGACTGGAGAAGCTCCACCTGCCAATGACTCCATGGATGCCACACCCCGAACCCCCAACAACACCTTTGAATTTCCATCTCCTTTGGAAAACCTGCAGGAGGAGGAAGGAGAATCCGAGAGGTAACTGGCTGTTGAGTGAGCCCTGAGAGAGAGTCACAGAATGATGGAATATCCTGAGTTGGAAGGGACCCAGGAGGATCATTGTAGTCCAACTCCTGTGTCAGTCTTGATGCTGAAACTTAGTGCATGAAATTATTAGTGACGTGATTTGTATGAGACATTATTGATGGGATTAGGAAATGCTGGTGTGTGTCTGATGCTGTGGTTATACTAAAAAACTTTCTATCAGGAGGGTGAGGCTGACAGGGGACAAAACATCCTAGTGAGGAGCTGAGACCTGTGCTCTGAGTGTCTGAGGAGGCTGAAATTCAGGCATAACCTTCCCTAATAATGTCTTTTATTCCTTGCAGAATGGTTGACATGGGAACACCGAAGGCG
This sequence comes from Pitta sordida, assembly GCA_013390025.1. Classification (NCBI taxonomy): domain Eukaryota; kingdom Metazoa; phylum Chordata; class Aves; order Passeriformes; family Pittidae; genus Pitta; species Pitta sordida. Next base: position 428,878 of record WEKX01023383.1, read on the forward strand.
TTTCGCAAGTGAGTGTGCTTAGAAATGTTTGAACTTGACTGAATTGTTTAGATTTTCAGGGGTTAGGAGGCAGAATGCAGCAGTGCTCCCTGTTCTGAGCCAGCACAGTTGTCTGCATTGTCTTTTCTTTAATAACACTCCATGAAATCAGACACAGCCAGCCACAGATAGGACAGGTGGAGTGAGTCATATGCAAATAACCCCTTTGATCTGTGAGGGAAGGAGAGTGATTGCTGGATCTCCTGATTTGAATGGATGTTGGGCTGGGGAGTAGAGATTTCCATATTTTCTTTCTAAACCCGTGTGTTGCTGTTGGCTCTGCAGACAGACAGAGGAAAGGAATTGTAACGTGCCCTTTCACTGGTTTGATATTTGACTTCAAGCAAATTATTTGATCTGTGTCATTAAAAGGAGTGTTATGGAAATACTGTAAGAACAGATATTCACTCTTAGTGGTAAAGGGCAAAATTAGAAAATACACCTAAAGGTTCAGACATCAAACAGCCTCCAGCTGCCATGGGGAGAGAGTGTTCCCAACACTTCCCAGCTGACATGTGTTCTTAGCTTTGCTCTTCTTTCTTCCCTGTACCTAAAATGAGAATTCTCTCCCACGTTTTTCTCCCATTAGGGTGGACAGTGTTGGCTTTGCAGATGTGCAGAGTGAGGATGAGCTCTATGATTTTGACATGGACATGGACCCTCCCAACTGGCAGCAGCTCGTGAGCAGAGAGGTGTTGATGGGGCTCAAACCCTACGAGATCAAGCGCCAAGAAGTGATTAATGGTGAGGTGGATGTTCTTCCCCAGCTCACTGAGCACTGAGTTGAAACCTGTTCTCTGGGGCTCTGATTTAAAACTAGGTCTTTCTTCATTGATCTGCTCAAAGCAGTGGCCATTTATTACTTCTGATTTAAGAAGCTTGGTGCTGAAAAATACCCTGAGATGAGATTGATCCTGCCCGGGGAGAAGAAATAAACAATATTAAGTGGTGATTAAACAATGCTGAGGCGCTGAAAGGCCAGTTTGCAGTATCATGTTCTGTGAAAGAAAGCAAGAAAAGCTTGGTTTTTTTGGAAAGCACATCTGAGTCCTGCTCTCCCCTCTCTCCTCAGAGCTGTTTTACACGGAGCGAGCCCACGTCCGCACCCTCAAGGTGCTCCACAACGTCTTCTACCAACGGGTCAGCAGGGAAGGGATCCTCAACTCCAGTGACAAACGGAAAATCTTCTCAAACCTGGAGGATATCCTTGGCCTTCACGGTAGGGGCAGCTGAGGTGCCTTGCAGCTGGAATTCTGGGGACCAACAGCTGGAAAACTTGAGCGGAGCCACCTCGAAACAAGAGGCAACTTCATACAACTCCTGAGAGGAAACAGAACGTTAGGGCTGGGCTTCCTTGGGCACACAGTGATTCCATTTGGCATTTGCAGAGATATTTTGATAAGGAGAGCACCTGTCCAGCGTCCAATAGTTGTTTCCTGGTGCTGATTCATGCCCGATAAAAGGAGCTTTGATGAACGGCCTTTCTGGGTCAACAGTCGAGGTCTTACCGCTGGTTTTTGAGGAGAATGTGCAAACAGATCTGAAAAGATTGGTGTCTTGCAGGTGGTTTTGAAGGCAGGAATCTCCCTTCCTGATTGTTCAGGGAGAGGAGTGCTCACAGTGGGAATTTCAGCTCTGCCACGGGGTAATCCCGTGTAGGATTTTGGGCAAGCTGGCTTGGGTTGTGCTCTACATGGTTTCTGTGTTTGTAAAAGTGATGTTGAGCCTCAGAAAAGGTGAGATGGGAAAGGTTCTTAGGGGCCATTTGTACTTCTGTCTCACCTGTCTTCAAAGCAGTTACATAATATATTCTTAGATATTCAGCTCAATGTATTACTTTGCAGGATATTGTTTTGTATTTACCTGAAATTATTGCATATTTAGTCTTTTCCTAGAATGGCTTCTATTTTAAAATAAGTGCTGAAAAATAAGCAATTTGACCACTTCTAGTAACATTTTACTTTTTTATAATTATTTTTAAGTTGCACTGAACGATCAGATGAAAACTGTCCGAAAAAGGAACGAGACTTCCGTCATTGGCCAAATTGGGGAAGACTTGCTTTCCTGGGTAAAACTCTCTTCTGCTTTCTTATACTTGAAAATAATATTTCATAGAATGGCAAACAGAGGCAGAGGTTGATGAAGGTAATTCCCACTTAAGGCCTGAGAAATTGTCATTTCTGTGGGACCAACAGAGAGCTGGAGAATGAGGATGGAGGGAAGCAGGAAGAACTCCTTGGGATTTCATTTGGCTGGAGATAAGAGTACTTTAAGGAACAAAAATAGTTTCCTTATGATGTGTGGGTAGAGTAGAAAGGTAGTTTTGGAGACATGAAGGTGAGAGTAGGATTTTGAAAAGTGTAATAGCACCATTTATTTCAGTAGCACTGAAATGTAAGTCTTGTGGTGCCTGCGGTGCAGTTAAAAGACAGTTAAAAATACTTATTTCTATTCTTGGAATTTACATAGCTGAACCTTTTCAAGTCTGTAGCACTGGTGGAGGCTTCATTTCTGAGATCCTTATGGAAAGGGGTGGCTGTCCCATCCCTGGAAGTGTCCAGGGCCAGGTTGGATGGGACTTGGAGCAACCTGGGATAGTGGAAGGTGTCCCTGTCCATGGCAGGGGGTGGGACTGGATGAGCTTTAAGGTCCCTTCCAACCCAAACCATTCCATGATGTGCTGGAGCTGCATTCAGGAGAACTGTAGAGTTTGAGATGTAAAGGGTTCCTCAGGAAAACAGAGAGAAAAACCTTTAAACCAGGACAGAAATGACTCCTCATGTTCTGCCACATCTCCCTTCCCTGGGCGGCACCAGCGGCTCAGTGTCTGTCGAGGCTGGCACCCAGTGCCCTGGAATGTGTCTAAATGTGGCTTTCTTGGCTTTCTGGCACAGTTTAGTGGAGCAGCAGAGGAGAAGCTGAAACTTGCCACTGCCACCTTCTGCAGTAACCAGCCCTTCGCCCTCGAGGTCATCAAGTCCCGCCAGAAGAAGGACTCGCGCTTCCAGACCTTCGTGCAGGTGGGTTTTGCACAAGGCTTTGAGTTGCCCAAGGATGTGGCTGGGGGCCAGCCCGGCCTAATGAGTGCTTGTAGATAAACTTCTTGTAATTAGTGACGTCGTGTCTAACGTTGTCTTGCCAGTACTGTGTTTGTTATCTCTGCTAATCTGGGGGGAGGAGCTGTAAGTTGTGGGGAGCACAGAGTGTCCTGAAGCACACGGTGTGCCAGGGAGGAGGTGGCACCTCCCTCGAGGTGGCTGGTTCCCAAGGATGAGGAGTTCACAGGTTATTCTGAGTTGGAAGGGACCCACAGGATCATCGAGTCCGACTCCCAAGCCAACGCCCACCCAGGGATCAGGTCCACAACCCTGGAACCACGGGCACCACGCTCCATCCATCCAACCTCCCACCATCCAGACCATGGCACTGAGCTCCTCATCCAGTCTGACCTTAAACACCTCCAGGGATGGCGACTCCACCACCTCCCTGGGCAGCCCATTCCACTGAGGGATCACTCTCTCTGGGAAAAAAACCTCTTCCTAACATCCAGTCTAAACCTCCCCTGTTCTGTGGGGAAAAGTGCTTCGAGCAGTGCCATTCCACGGGCAGAAGACAGATGATGTGCACCTGCTCTGCCTGCCAGGAAAAGGGCCTGGATACATGTGGCATTTGCAGGAGAGAACATTATCTTCATTACCACAGGCTGGGAAGAGATTGGGTAAAACAAGGGGAGATTACATTGAAAAATGTCCGTGTTTTGCTCTGGTGTGAAGGCCTGAAGTGATGTGTTCCCTGCGTGGTGGTGACTGAGATGGATTGGGGATGGTCCCAGGTCTCTGGGAAGTAATGAGGGAAGGAAAGCACTGCTCCTGTGATGAGCTTTTCCTCTGTGTAATTGCCACTGGAGAGAGGGGATCTGTTGTGTGGGTGATGGATGTTGGCATTTCTTGCCTCGTATTTAATTACTGGAAAGGGAAGTAATAGAGGTTTATGTGATGAATAGATGTTGTGCATTCAGGTAATTATGGCTTTAATAAAACTGACAGATGCAGATATTGTGCTGTTTGAATTTAGGATGCTGAGAGCAACCCTCTGTGCCGCCGGCTGCAGCTCAAGGATATCATTCCCACGGAGATGCAGAGGTTGACGAAGTACCCCCTCCTGCTGGATAACATCGCTAAATACACAGGTAAAGCCTTTCCACGGGGCTCTCTGATCCACCTCAGCGGGTTTTCGAGGGAAATGTGTTGAAGAACTGGTGAATTTTATGGGTCACTGTCTGTTTTCATTCTGCCTCCTGCACAGGAGGGCAGGTGAAAACAAAAAAGGAAAATCCTTTGTATACAAAAGTCCGAATTATTTGTTGCTTCTTAGGAAAAATAAAGTCAGTATGAAATAAATGAAACTGTTGAGTCTCTGCCACAGAGTGTTCTCATGTTCTTGCAGAGACTGATTTAGTGAGAATATGTTACACTGAAAGGTAATTCCAGCACAACAGGTGAAAATATGATTAATAACACCACAAAAAGCCTTTCCAGGCTTACCATCTGATACCTTCTGCAGTGTAATTTCACCACTCATAAAAAATAGACTGCATTTACAAGTTCACTCTAATCATAATTAGGAAAGGATGTGATACTCCATTATCTTTGATGTACTGGTTTATGTGCCTGTTAACTGAATTCTCAGTGTGGCTTTTGGTAGTGAGAATTGATGGGTTCACCTGTCTCTGTTCCCTTTGTGCCCGTGGAGTCTTGAGTGAAGATTTAAGATTTCTCAGAATCCTACTCAGGTTATCGCTCGTGGGGTGAATGGTTGTCACAACCCCCTCAAAAAAGGGAGAGTAACAAGCAGGATAGAATGAATTACCTCCTGTCACAAACCTATTTTTTATCACTTCACCTTTGCAATGCACCTTTTGCTGATGGACTTTTCTGGGAATTTAACTCCTCTTCCTCAAATTTGAGGTCAGCAAGCTGCACTCAATCAGTGACTTTCCCACCCTCCGTTGGAAAGCATTGTTATATTTTCTTTGTCTCTTTGCAGAACTGCCTGAGGAGAAAGAGAAGGTCAAGAAAGCAGCAGATCACTGTCGCCAGATCCTCAACCACGTGAACCAGGCTGTCAAAGAGTCAGAGAACAAGCAGGTAGGAGGTGACAGAGTGAGCTCAGAGGGTGGGGGAGAAGAATGAACAGTTTAAGGCACCTGGAGTCGCTACCAGTGACTTTATCTTGTGCTTAAAGAGCTTTTGTGGCACAAGTGTTCCAGTGAGAGGAAGGCCCCAGCTTTTACTCAGGGCTGCCGGGGAGTTTTGCTGGTCGAGGTGACCATTTTCATTTCATTCTCTGCAGCATTTGGAGGATTATCAGCGGAGGCTCGACCTCTCCTACCTGAAGCAGTCAGAGGATCCCATGATGGATGAGTACAGGGTGAGTGACCGTGTTGGAGTCCTCTCTGTGTAAGTTGTGTTTGCAAACCTGTTACATTCTACTACAAACAAATGGACCCTGGGGATAAATATTTCTGTAGGAAAATGAAAACAATTAGTCTCAGAAATGTGAGTTTTGCCATCTTCCTGGAGATCTCTGTGGGTATAACAACCCAGTTCTGCACATAATGGTGTTGATGAAGCTTGTCAGCTCTGTGCAACAAATCTTTAATAGTCTGCAAGCTCAAGGAGTGTGTCATGTGAGAGAGAACAGATGGGTGACAGGTCTTGGTGTGGATTGTACCTCATGTTTTTGTTGTGCTGTTGGAACTGGGGAGGCCTCAGAGAGCCGTAAGGTGTAGCAATGCAATTGGGTTTAAAAGAAGGGCTTGTACACCTGCTGATTTGTGCAGGAAATCCACAGGTACAGCTAAATAAAGTCTGAAGTCAGTGTTAAAAGCGGTTCATGGCCCCTGTAAATTCTTGCAGTTATGTCAGGTGTGTTTGGTTACTTGCTGGTGGCTTCCCCAAAGTCTGTGTGTATCCAGCAGATTGTTATATGAAGACTTTTCTGTAAAACTGTGTCATGTATCCTTCCACAAATAAAAAAAAAAACTTGGGAGCATTCAGTTAGGAAATGAACAACTTACTGGCAGTTATGAAATCTTGCTGTCATTGATTGTAGACTCTGAGACTTGGAAGGGATGAATTGTGAAAATTGTCACTTCTGCCTGCAGATCTAAATGTCAGAAGCACTGAAATGCCTGAAGAATCCATTGACATTATAAATTCCGTCAGATCATTGGGATGATTTGTGTATCATTTGTAGGCACGCTTGACTTGCAAATCAAGTGCTGGAGCATTAACCAGTTGTGATGCTGGAACTGCAGACTTGATGTGGGGTATTGGAAAAGCTCCTCCTAGAAAATAGGTGACATCCCAATGCCTTGGGAGCTTGACTTGGTAGGAAAGTCCTCCACCCTGGGACAACTGGCATCTGCAAGAGAGCAATGACAGAGGGAGAGTGGGAACAAACATCTGATGAGACTTTGAGTTGCACTCATGCCCTGCTGCTGCTCCGTGCTTCTGCTCCCAGCCTGGGTTTAGCTGCTTCCCCCCAAAACTGGAGTTGTGCTCTATCACAGAAATGTCTTAGTGCTACTTTTGTTCTTTCCCCTGGTGACAGAACTTGGATCTAACCAAGAGAAAAATGCTCCACGAAGGGCCTCTGACTTGGAAAGTGAATCGTGACAAAACCATCGGTGAGTCCAGTGCCAACGCCTTCCTTGGGTCTGTGTGTGTTTGCTGGGAACGAGAGAAGGAGAAAGCATTGCTGCAGCTCCCAATTATTCTCCTTCCTGCCACCTATAATAATGCCTGTGTGCTTCTCGGAGCTGATTAAATTATTCTTGTCAATTGTGAAATGTGCTGGAGTGTCATTAAGGCCATGCAGGGACACAGCAGTCAGTCATGAGATGATCCAATTCCATCTGTAGCTTTCTGCTGTGGTTTTCACGGGGAAGATTTGCAAGCTTTGCCTGGAATGGCACAGCACTGACTGCTGCCTCTGCATGAGTAATGACCAACGCTGCCTTTTGCTTTCTGCAGGGGTGTAACACCAACCTCTGAATCTTTAACTCATTCTTTTGCGCTCTGGGCAGATCTCTACACTCTGCTGCTGGAGGACATCCTGGTGCTGCTGCAGAAACAGGATGATAAACTGGTGCTGAAGTGTCACAGTAAGATCTTGGCCTCGTCAGCCGACAGCAAACACACCTTCAGTCCCATCATCAAGCTCAACACGGTTCTGGTCCGTCAGGTGGCAACAGGTCAGTGTGACCCACTGAGGAGGCAACAGGAGAAGCCAAAAATAAGGATTAGCTCCGTTGGGGAGAGATGTAGAACATGGAAAACTGCGTAGGCTTAATTCTTGGTTGTCCAACATCGTGCTCAGTATGTATGAGCTGTTTAACTGCTTTGCATCAGTAATAGGCATTGCTCGGGTTTTAAATAGACTTGTGAATTAAAGTACTCTGATTGTGTTCGATGAAAGGTACTCTGGAAATGATTAGGAGGGAAAAGAGGAGAAGTAAAGCTCTTTTTTTCTTTGAGGACAGATTCCCTGGGTAGGACAAGGTCGATGTTTCCCCGTGGCAATGTTGGAGGGTTATCTCATGAACTCTCCCTTCCCTGCTCTGGGCTGGGGTCAGGGCTTGGTTTAGGACTTTGCAGAAGGCTGTGTGGCTCGAGGTCTCCAGTTAAACTCCTCCTCCCCTGTGTTGTGCAGATAACAAAGCTTTCTTCGTCATCTCCATGTCAGAGAACGGGGCTCACATCTACGAGCTGGTGGCACAGACTGTCTCAGAAAAGAATGTGTAAGTAACTCTGCAGCTGCTGCTCAGACTCCAGAGATCCTGTGCAGCTGGAGCTCCTGTGCAGGTGGCCCTGAGCTCCTTCTCTGAGCCTGGCTGGAAGCACAGCTCTGATGGGCCATGCAGGGTGTCCAAGGAGAGTCTCTCCCAGCTTTACACATCTGGCAGGGGCACGTGTATGATTTGTGTTAAATCCCCAAACCCAAATATGCACTCGGTGCTTGTGTTGTCCTCGCTGTCTGGCTCACTCCAGACCATTTCTGACCTCAAAAATGCTTTTGTTTACCCCTGAAATTCTGATTTCATGTGACAGTCAGATAAGTAACTGAGATAATCCTGCATCTTCATGCAGAACCAGATATCACTGCAGGCTTGGATGCTGGCATCATAAGCAACCCAGTGCAGGAATTTGATTCCTCAGATAAAGATTTATTTCCTTCTTGGGAGAAATGCTTTTCTCCTAAAGTATAAGCAGGGATCGACTTATTTATGGGATACATGGCAGCTGTTCTCGTGTGTCATATATGAAACCCTTCAGTAATATGTGTAATAACACTTTTGTGTCTATTTATATATAAAATAACTGGTTCATCTGACAACTGCCAAGGTCCTGTCTATCATTTCCTCTTGCTGAAAAGTATCCTGGTGAGGTGTGTGTTCCCTTGGGATTGCAGGGGATTGAATGTGTTAGATATTTCTGTTGATAAGAAAAGCAGGAATAATATTAGCTTGGATTTAAGAGGCGTTGAACAGAGAAGGATTCATTATGCTTGGCTTGTGGCATGTTTTAATTTGATGTTTCTGCTGCAGGTGGCAGGACCTTATAGCTCAGATGGCAGGGACTGTGAAAATGGGAAGTGCCAGAAGAGTCATTCCACTACCACAGTCAGGCCCTGGAGAGTAAGTAAAAGCTGGAGGAAGGAAGGATTTCCCTTTTCCAGCTCAGAGATTGCCAGGCTGGATTCTCCTGCAGGGACTGGGATCAGGGTGACTAAAGGAATGTGTTGGTTCTTCCCTCCCTGCAGGGAGGAGCGTGAAGAGGAGGAGCAGCAGAAGCTCAAAGAGCAACACGACATTCCTGCCAGCAGCCTGCAGAGTCCAGGTAAATCAGGACTGCAGGGAAGTGGCATCAGGAGGTTTGGAGTTTGCAGATGTGCCAAGCCAGGCTCCTGGTGGCTCGGGGATCTTTGGGTAGCTTTGATATTTTTCTGGGAAGGAATGATTGCCTTACAAGTCTTGTGAAATAAGTGATACTGAGCCTCTTGGAAATGTACCTCCTGCTGTTTCCACCTGGTTTATAAATTGCTGGGAGTCTTGTTTAACCCTGGGAGGAACTGGCCTTTTACCAAGCCTGTGCTCAACACTATGTTCTAGTGTTCTCAGAGTTTTATGTGCAAAGCTGAATTTTCTGCAATTTCTCATCATATTTGTCATACTTATTTAACCTGAACATACATTTTCGGTTCTCCAGATAAAGAATTGGGCCTCGAATCTCCTTTAATCCTCAATGCTCAGTCTGCTTCTCCCATCATGTCTGAGAAGGCCAAGGTGGAAGGTCTCCTGGTGTCTGAAAGACAGTTTGAAAAGGTGCAGCAGGCAGAGCTGGCACTCAAAGACTCCTCTGTGTGTTATGAACACACAGCCACCACTTCCCCCTCCGTGCCAGAGGGGCAGTGGGCACGGGATGCATTAAGGAACTGTGAGTATCCATGGGCACTGCCCAGGGGGGTGTGATTTGGAGGTGGAAATCCAGTGGTCTAAGTTATGGATTCTCCCTGTGCTGTATTTCACAGCATGGCAAAGCAAAGTGGGTGTGACTGGCAGGAATTGGGAGTTCTGCACTCACACACTCACCCTTTTCTTTGGCTTCAGGCATCCCTTTGTTTTTCTGGGGTTTTCCCATGGATAAAGTGATGGTGGTAAAGGATTGTTAGTGCCCATGGTGTGCTTTGGTGACAAAATGGTTTGTTTTGGTAAAATCCTGCAAATGAGATTGGAGCTACATGAACCTGACTTCCCGAGGGCCTGGGAGGTGGTTGGGTGTAATTAGATCACCACTTGTGTGCACTGAAAAGAACTTTTCCTGATGGACAGATTAGTCTTTAAACTTGTTTAGAGGAGATTTTTAGTCACTTCCTCTGTTCTCCAGTATCTCTTTATCAGAGGAATAATGGCTCTGCAACCAACTCGATCACATCTAGCAGTGCAATCCCTAAATATAACCTCCTGAAATTTGAATGTGTTCATTAATCCACAGATCTCTTCTTGGCAACTCTGAAAGAGACACAAGGTTCCTCAGTTGTACTTGGAGGGAAGAGCCTGTGTTGCTGCTCTGTGGGCTCTTTGCTTTTACCAAAATGCAGAGCACTCCCACCCTTGGCCCCAATTCCCTCGTCCATCTCTTTGGACAACTAATGACAGTCCTCTCCAATCTCAGAGTTATCTTGGATCTTCTAATCCATTTATTCTTCCTGTAGATATCAATTCCTATAGATTCTAATTCTGAGTGTTGTGCAAATGTTCTTGGTGTTTGTTTTCAGAGACCAGTGCTAAAATAATCTTGGTCTGAGGGGTGTGTAAGGACAGGATTAGTGGCCTTACACCATCTCCTGACTATCCACAATTAAAAGAGCAGCTCTTCAGCAGCAACAGTGGGTTTTGAACAATATGTTCTTAGGAATTGTTTGCTTGGGATAATTTGAGAGCTAAGAGAATGTGAGTTGAAGTTCAAACAAGCATAAATTTGTGTGAAATTTTAGGGAAAATTCTTCAAAAATTTTTTTTTTGATCCGTCATTTCAAAGCCAAGAGGACTGTCCTCAATCTGCTCGTTTCTCAGGTGGGAATCCATTTTCCATGGTTCCAGCCATTATTAGTCCCCACCTAATTTCAATCCACAAGTTCTTTGTTTTCCTCCAGGAGGATGGAACTTGTGCTGACACGTTTGCTCTTGCATGTGAGGCGAAATGTGGAGCAAGGCTCCAGCCCTTAATCCATTTATTCATTTTCATCCCCGTTTTTCCTCCCAGAGCAATGGGAAGGGATCCACCTTTGTGAAGGGGTGCCCTTTCTGTCTGGTTTAACCCCTGGGGATGTTCTCTCCCTGCAGTGGGTTTGCTGAGGCAGCTCCTGGTGCAGCAGCTGGGCCTGGCCGAGAAGGGGACCCTGGAGGACCGGCAGCGCTTCCCCAGGTTCAGGACTGTTTCCCAGGAAGCCCAGATGGAGAGTGGGAACGAGCACTCTGACAACAACAAATTCCAGCCTGGGACAGACAGAACCCTTCCCAGAACTAATGAGTCCACAGCTGGTTATGGCCTCCGGACTTCAGCTGAGCCTGCAGCCTCAGGGGATGCCCTGCAGCTGGTGGGGAGAGACCCCAGGCCCGGCGGCAATTTGGGACTGGACCGTGGGAGCCTGAGCCTGGAGATGTGCCCCTCGGAGCTGGAAGCGGGGGGAGCTGAGGAGAGTGGGGAGCACTTTTTTGATGCTCGAGAGGCTCACAGTGATGAGAATCCATCCGAGAGCGACCTGATGGAGAGGAAGGAGGAAGAGGAAGTGCAAATACGGATCTCAGGTGAGATTCACTCACTCAGGGAATCACAGCCACGTTGTGTGTCGGGAGCTTCTCTCTTGCTTAGCTGGTGTGGGACAGTTCAATTTACCTCTTGAACCTTGACAGGTCATTTTAGCCCTGAAATGGGCTCTGCAAACACCTTCCTAATGAATTCCCTAACCCTAACCCTGCCTTGTGCCAGGAGAGGGTGAAGTGCTGGGGGGTGACACACTGTGACACTGGAACCGCACAGGCACCAGGAGCAATCCAAGCTGCTGATTGCAGTGACCACTTCACCTCTCCAGGGGACCTGGAGGGAAAAGGTTTTCCCTGAAGGCAAAGCACTTCCTTAAACCCCCAAAGCTCCAGATGCCAATTTGTGTTGCCTTCTGCTTGAAGCTTCAGGAAAGAAAACAGTTCAGCTTTGCACTGTCACAGTCTCCTGCGACCTCACCCCAGTCTGAAGCTCTTAAAAGCTTATGATTTCTGGTTATTTGTATTATTGTTGCTACATGTCATATATTTGACAGCTTTTTTGAGCACACTGAGCTTAGCATAAGAGGCTGAGGCTCATCTCGTGTGCATGTTGTAGTAGAAGGAGCTCCTATTAGGTAGATTCAAGATTAATAGTCCTATAGAAAGCTCTTATCCATAAATATGCTTTCATTTAAAAATTGGATTAAATCCATGTGAATAAGCCAATTTGTGACTGCCCAAATGCTGCCTTCCAACTCCTTATTGCAAATAATTCTTCTTGCTGAGACGCTTTAAATTATTAAAACCGAGCCAACAACTCGAAGCATCTAATTTATTTGTCACCTCTTACACTGTTTACTTTTTTAACTGTACAGGGACATGAGAATTAGATTGATCTGGTTTTGGTAAAATCTCACTCCACGTGCTGGAGAGAAATTATTTGATGGAATCTTACTGGGTGCAGGTTGTGGAAGCATTTCTATCTATAATTGCTTTATCTTTTCACATATCAGCAAGCTCACTTGTAAAGGTAACCCATCTAAAAGCATCCTCAGCACCATTAGTGGCAATTGGAGGTTAGAAATCCCTAAGTTGGGTCTGTCAGGTACCATTAATATAAGTGCAGGTTTTTCAGTTATTGTAATAGAAACAGAGATTTTGGAAAAACAGGAGGGGGTGGGAGATGAGTTCATAGAATATCCTGAGTTGGGAAGGACCCACAAGGATCAAGTCCAATTCCTGTCCATCTAATTCTGTAGCTTTTAATCTACAGTGCAAAAACCAGAATAATAGAAACACGGGTTCTGGGAAACCAGGAAGGTGGGTGATGAGCTCTTAGAATATCCTGAGCTGGAAAAGACCAACAAGGACCATCAAGTCCAACTCCTGTCCATGGAAACATGCAATTCTTAATCTCCAGTGCCAAGCCCAGCCCAAACCAGTCTGACACAGTCACTGCTCTGTGTAGTTTTGCAAAAACCCTGTTCTCAAGCTGTTTTAAATGTCTCAGGAGTTGAATCTCTCCTAAAATCCACCCCAGGTGCCTCCAGCCCCGTGCTCCTGGGAGACCCCTGAGCTGGAGGTGCCAGTGCAGAGCTCTTCTCTCCACAGGAAATTATCTGATCCTCGATGGATATGGAACAGTGCAGGAGAGCTCCACGGACGAGGAGGTGTCATCCCTGGTTCTCCAGTGCACCGGGGGTGGCCGCAGCCCTTTGGACTCTGCCCAGCAGCACCCGGCGTCCCCTCGGGACACGCAGTCGGACGGAGGGAGCTCCCCCTTCCCTGAGGAGATGCTGGCCTCGCGCTGGGGAGGGGTGGAAGAGTCCTGCTCCTTCGTGGCAAGCCCTCCCCTCCCTCTGGGGATCCGTGTGCAGCTCATGCAGTACATCCAGAACATTGAGGATGCCCTTGAAAAGCTAAAGGTACCCTCTGCTCCCCTTGGCACCATCAGGGTTCTCATATCCTGTAGGTTTGGGGGTTAGGAAAGAGCTTGAAAGTAATTCTGAGGCGGAAGAACAGCAGCTGTAGTTTTCTTTGGCTCTTATTTCTGGAAGCTTTTTGAAGCAGGAGTTTGGTGCTGTTTCACCTGCAGGATCACGAGAGGCAAATCTTTCTTCAAGACCTGGTGGGCAGATACTGATTTGAATCTGGAGATTCCTGAGGGACAGGACGAGTCTGCAGCAGTAGAATGTTGAGGGGGCCACTGGCCTAAGGAATATGAATTCCTGGCATAAAGAGACTTACCTGTTGCACGCTGATGCCACTGTCAAATGAAGGTGCTGAGTTGCAGTAAACCAATAATAACAAAGGTTTTCAGGCTCAGTATATCCAAAATGATTTTTGTATGTGGTGGACCAGATATTGCTGCAGAGGGTCTGTAGCATCTTGATGTATGAAACCTTCAGTAACCAGCCTTTAATTTAACTGAAATCTGGGAAGAAATACAAGTAGAATATTGCATGCAAATAGAAAGTCAGATAAAGATGCTGATAAAGGGGTTGAGATCCATTGTGAGTCTCTTTTGCCATTTGAAGGCCTCTTTGTTTGCTTGGTAAATAAAGAGCCACTTGAGCTTTGGGGTTGTTTTTGTCTTTCAGGAGGTGGAGGAGGACTACACCATCCTCCGCCGCCAAGGGCTGGCTGGCTCAGCCTCCACAGGAGAGCACTCAGGTATGACCCACACCTTCCACACACAACCCACAGTCAACTGTTCATGGCTCTCACATACCAAAATAAAGGTTTCCCCTCCCTGAGCAGCTCTCACATTGCTGAGTCCAGGAAAGGTCAGTTGGGTCCATTGGGACTCTGATGTGCAGAGGAGCTTGTTCCTCCTCTGAAAAGGTTGTTTTCAAGCTGTCTCACCTCACCTGCCAAAGACCTTCATCTGAGGACGTACAACTCCTCTTTCAAGGAAGGCCAGATGGATGTGAATCCCCAAAGATTGATTTTTTTTTTTTTTTTAATGTCTGGCTCTTCTTTCTCTGGGATGTCTCTGGTGCTGTTTGGTTGTCTTGAGTCCCTTTGAACTGGCCTTGGGCATCCTACAGATGGAATTGCTGGAGTGACTAACAAAGGTTTTAAGGTTAAATGGGTGTGATGTGTCTCATGTAACAGTTCTCTGCTGTCCTGGTGTTCAGAAATGTCACCCATCCATCTCTCATGGCACCCCCCCCTCCTCTCACCACATTTTTTTACCTTTTTTTTTTTTTCTCTGTTTTTCCCTCCTTCAGACAAAAGCTAGTCGTGTTTTCAGGAGTGGCTGAAGATGGGATGAAGAGGATCAGGACACAGCACCCGCTGTCTTCCTTGTGGACTCTGAGACAAGAGGGTTTGGACCATCCAAACACCAACCCTACTCCAGCAAAGTGGGCATGGGGTGCTTTTCCTGTGGGGCATCTGCACTATCTTGTCAGTGAGGGAGTCTCTTCTATTCTGCTCCTCTCCTTGCTACCAGAAATCCTTTTTTGTTTGTTTTTTTTTTCAAAACAGAAAAACCAAACCAAATGTACAGAGCTTTGGGTGTAGGATATAAAAAAATGTATTTAGACATTAAAAAAAAGAAAATCCATGTATTTATTTGACTTCATTCCGTGTATCAAAAGCACATTTTAATTTTTTTAATCTGCCTTTTTTTTTGTTGTTGTTGTTGTCGTTGTTCTATTTCCATTGGGTAGTGACAGGTCTGCATAAGGTCCATCCTGCTGCCGCTCCAGGTGGGTGTGAGGGGCCAGGCTGTACCTGGGGGCAGGTGTCTCTTCACCTCCTTGGACTGGACTCTGCACTCCCTGCTGGCACTGCCATGCCAAGAGCTACTTATGAAGGTGTTCGGATGCCTCGTGGCTGGAATTGTCTGTACCTGCATGGGAATTGCTCCTGTCACCACGTGTGCAGCAAGAATTTTCCATGCACTAAAAATCCAGGCACTTGAGACGGGCAAGTTTTCCTTTTCCCCTCTCCCCTTCCTTTATTGACATGCAAGGTTAGACTGGGAGAGGAGAAAAGAGGTTGAATATTTTTTTTTTCTCTTGACTTTGTTGGTTTTGATCATTGTCTCCTTTGTAAAGTGATAAAAAAAAAATATACTTGGACCTGCAGCACTTTTGTAACTCTTCTCTGGATCAAAAAAAAGAAAAAAGAAAAAAAAAAAGAAAGAAAAAAATGCAAACCCAGAAGTGTTTCAAAGATGTGGGGCAGCTCTGCCCCTGCTTCACTACTGAATGAATAAGGGCTGCCATTGGAGTTAGCCACAGGTACTGCTGATTATAGGGCCAGTAAGTTTTAGTACCTGGAAGTATGTCTTGCTGATGGCTTGGGGTGGGATTTGGGGGTTTTTTGGGGGGGTGGGGTTGGGTTTTGTTGTTTTGTTTGTTTGGGTTTTTTTTTTAAACTGATTTGTGCCAATGTGTTCTCACTGAAACGGAGATTTGCAAATCAAAGAAGGCTGCAACTGGTGCTTCCTTAGGCCTGTTGTGGTGGGGTTTGCTGGTGGAATCCCTTCCAGGGTGGGAGCAGGATGGTAAATGTTCCCACTGGGCTGTGCCTCTGCTCTGAGGGTGCTCCCAGGGGCAGCTCCTGCTGGGTTCAGGGTGGTCCAGGCTGTCCCCAGTATCACAGAAGGACAGTTAGTGGGAGGGAGGCTCTTTTTCACCCTCTTCCTGAGTTTTCAACTGTTTTAGGAGCCCAAGCCAAGCCTGGACATCCCACTGATATCAGAGCATCGTTTACAGCCTGAAGTGCTGAGAATCTGCCTTTGGTCACCATCAGCTCCCACTCCCTGCTCCTCCAAACCAAACGTTTTCAGCTGCTGGCAAGAAAACAGATCTGGCCTTTGTCCTTCAGAAAGTCATCAGCTTCCCCCAGGACCATGGGAGGGATGAGTTTGTGAGATCCCAGGCAGAGGCAGCAGAGAGGGTTTGTGTGGAAGTTGGAGCCGTGAGCCCTTAGAGAGCAGGGAGGAGTTTCCCCTGGTGTGAGAGCCAGTTGCACAAAGCGTCACTACACTGCCAACACAAACCAAAGTGTTCTCTCTCTTCCAGGCTGGCTCTTCCTTGGGCCGTGCCGAGGCCTGTCCTGGTGCCCCTGTGGGAGATTCACTGTCAGTATTAACCCAGCTCACCTCAGCCATGGGGTTCCTTTGGTTAGAAACACCCAGATTTCCCCTGAGAGCCCCCCAGACCCGACTGCTGCCCTGGATCCTGCCAGAGAGAGAGCTGGTCACAGCCACACGTGGTGTGTGACCCACTGTCCCCTCATTTCCAGCACGGTGCTGCCCTGGCTCTCCACACTCCACAAACTGGAGCAGTTATTGTGACCTCAGGAGTCTGAAAGATTTCCAGGGGTTTCCATGATTTATTGAAAGTTATCTCAGAACTCTGGAATAGACAGAGCTTAGTCTGGCTTGGAAGAAGACCAGCAAAGGTGGGGCCTGGGAAGGCCTGGCTGCTTCATGCTCTTCCCCTTGTCACCGCAGACAAAATCCCTGGTTGTCTGCTTTTCTCCAAGCTCCATGAATTTCATGGTGGCTCATGGCTCCAGCATTACTTTGTTTTGTCTCTTACTAGAGGTAGCAGCCGTGAAAAAAGCTGGGAGTGCAGATATTGGTGTGCCCTCATCCTCACACTTGTGCCCCAGAGCTGCTGGAGTGGCATTTTCCCCACCTTCCCTTCCCGTGTGATAGAGGGGAGGTGCAGCTCTGTCCCTGCCCCTCTCCAGGTGTCCGAGGGGAACATCCACACTTCGTGTGCCTTTGTCCCAGCTGCCAGGGCCAGTGTCCAGAGCAGGGAGTTGCAGGGAGCTTTCAAGAATGTTGGAGAAGCCCAACTCGATTGAACCCAGTTTTATGGGCGACACAAGTGACCCTCCGAGCTCTGCCCTGGCTCAGCTGGGCTGCTTTGGTCCCCCTCCCAAACAGGAAAACCATGGTGGGTCACAGGGATCCCTTCATTTCTGAGAGCAGTCACCTGGAATGACAGGGAATTCCTTTCTGTGTCCTCTGGGTGGAAGGAGCTGAAGCTCAAATTCAGGATGCTCATGTCGTTTCATCCTGGAAGCCACAAGATTCTTGATTTTAAACTCCAGTTTTCAGTGTGAGAAAGCATTTTCCTTTGCCCCTGGTTGGGGATGGATTGTCCATTCCCTTGTCCAAACTGGACACTCTTCTCTGGCGATTTTATTGCCCCAGCCCCTCCCAAACAGTTGTTTCAGGGTTTTGTTTTCCTTCCCCAAATAAGAAGAAGTTTCTTATTTCAGGAACAAAGATGCAGCAAAGCAACCATTTCCTTCTGAGAGGGCATTTTCCTTCTGCTGTTCCGTAGTTCAGGGACAAGCCAAGAGGTCGGATGGATTCAGCTGGTGTTGGGTGATCCTGGTTTCCTGGGCAGACCTCGTGCTGTAGGGAGGGGACATTCCTTTTCCAGTTATAGGTGGGATCAGACAGAAGGATGAGGAGCACGAGGGGTCTGGGTGGATGGGATCCATCCAGGGGTTCCCTATCCCCAAAGTTTCCCTAAAACCTGGATATTCTGATTTACAGACACCGCCCCTGTTATTAGGAGATGGATCTGCTGCTTCAGCAGGTGACCCCTGAGGGTAACCTCAATTCCTGGGATTGATTTCCTCTCAAAAATCCCTCAATTCCTGGGATTGATTTCCCCTCAAAAATCCCTCAATTCCCTCCCCCCCTCCCCAAAGGTGCCAACTGACAAGCAGATGTACTGCAAAAGGGATACTGCAGCCAAAACACTGCTGTTTATTATGAATTAAGTCTTGTGGAGCTCTCTTCATACTAGAATATTTTTATTTTCTTTGTACAACATACAATCATGTACTCTTTAACAGAGATTTACTTTAAAGAGAAGAAGAAAAAAAAAATCTGGAAGTATTCTTTAAAAAAAAATACACAAAAAATCTTTATTAATAATCCTGTATTTTTACTGATCATGTTTGAATGTCTAAAAAGACTTTATTGTTCTAATTATCCAGATGTATGTTTGTAAAATAGCTCTTTTATGACTTAGCTGATCAGGTTGTATGTTTCTGGAATTAAATATTGGTCACTTAAAAAAAAAAATATCTGTTTTCAGGATCTGGGAAATAGAAAATTTAAGCGTTTCAAATATCATTAAATAAGCTTAAAGGAAATTAATTTAGTCTGGTGGATTTTTTGGGGGTTGTGTGATAATTCCCTGGAGGACAAAGGAAGTTTTCCTTGGGGACAAACGTAGAGGTTGAAGGACTTTGGCTGAATTTCTGCTGGTCAGAGGGGTTAGTGAGTGAGTTAATGAATATTTTAGTCTCGTTCTAAAGTCAAATGTGGCTCCTGACAGAACGGAGGTCCCAGAGTGGGGATGTTTCGGTGCTTTGGAACCCATCACCTGCTGGATTTCCCTGCTTGGTGAGGGCTGAAACCTCAGAGGGGTTTTATTATTGATATTTATTATAGGTGTATTTATTATTTCTATTATTAATAATATATAAATAAAATATAAAATATTTAATCTTTTATAAAATAGAAATAATAATACAAATAATAGCGTATAAATGTCATAAATGTATAAACAATATCCCAACCCAGGCCCAACAAAGAGCTCAGGAAATGAAGTAGAAGCAGAGTTCTTCCTTCCAGGAGGGTGTGTTTGGTTCTTGCCACGATTTGTGTCCCAGGAAGGAGGTCCCTGTGTCACCCCTTGGCTCTGGAAGGAGGAATTGGCACAAAGAACCAACTCCAAGGAAACTCCAGGCTGGGAATGATCCTCCAGGGTGTTCCCCGCAGGGCTGATGCCCTGGGGCTGTTTCCTCTCATCCTGCAGCTGCTTAAAGGGGATTTGGAGATGGAATTTCGCCCCCGGGAGTGAATTTCTGCTCTGCAGGTTGGGACGTGATTTTTGGTGGCTGGTTTTTCTCTCCTTGGTCACTGAGAGCAGCTCAATGAGCACTTCAGAAAGCCCAACACAGGTGTCACTGTGAGGCTTTGGCTCCTCTCTTGGCCAGTTCAATCCGAGTTCTGCTCTTCATTGAAGTCAGTTTTGTGTTCTCTCCCTGCTCTGGGAGTTGCCTTCAACTTCAATACCTTCTCAGCATTAAATCTAACCAGAACCATTATATAATGAAATTAATTAAACGACTTTATAAATTTATAGGCTTATTATTTTTAAAGGGAAATTCATTTTGTTAATTAGGAACTGTCAGTTTGCTGCCTTTCAACAAGATGTTACGTCTCAGGATCCTGCAAATATTTCTCATTTAAGTCTTGCTGGACTCCTAAATGAGGAATAAGGAATATTTTTTTGCTGTTCGACCAGGGCCTGTTTGGTTTAGATCATAATTTCCTTCTGAGTTGTAAAGTGAATAATCTTATGTACATCCAGATTGTTCTGTTTTACCAACTTAAGGAGTTTTCAGGTGGTGAAAATCCAACCTGACTCCCTGGGAAGGGATGCAGTGACATTTCTGAGAGACAGGCTGACAAAAATAGACTAATAGAACAACACCAAAATAGAGAACCAACAAAATCAAGCATATTTCTGAAAAATTAGAGGGGTTTTTTTTTCCTTCCTTCCCTTCCTGCAGAATGCACACGAAGCTGCTTGAGAGATTGCTTTATTACTTTATTATAATTGGTAATCTGAGCTCTATTACACTTTCCTAATGACTCTCTCCGTGTTTTGCCTATTTAAATGTTATTTTATACATTCCCTTTGCTGCGTTGCTGTAAATAAATGATTCCAAATGAACAGCTCGGAAAAAAAAAAATCTGAGCTTTGTGTCTTCTGCAGCCTCTGCTCTCAAATCCCAGCTGGGGATGGGAGAGAACAGAGCTACAGCTTTTAGGGCTGTTTCACATCCGTGATCATGGAATTAATCTCTCCTGTCACAGAGTGGATTGCAGGAGTCTCGTTGCACTTGGGTTTGGATCATTTTGGGGGTTATGGTATTAAAAGTATTAGGGATTTTTATTTTGTTCCAGAAAACATCTTTTCAGCAAGGATAGCCTTGGGTTTTGCTGAAGAATATTTGTAATTTCCCCTTTATCAGCTAATTAACGGATTTTAGGTTGTTACTCGTTCCAAATATGAAGGTCAGTGTGAAATGTTTGATGATCGTGGGGTAAATCCATCCCCAGAGAGAGGGTCCAGGCAGGGCCCCGCACCCACCAACGGGAAACTTGGATGTGTTTCCTTCAGTGTGATCCAAAATAAAAGGGATGGGGATGGGTTGGATGCTGTGGTGAGATGTTGGCTGAACAAACCTTCCAAACTTTGTTGTTTAAAAAGGAGCTTCTGAAGGAAAAGCTCAGGCAGCCAAAAGCTTTGGTCTCCCGTCCCTGCAGAGGTTTTGGGGCAGAGGGAAAATAAAGGGGGGGGAAATCAGGATTTCAGAGCCATTCTGCAGAGCTGAGAGTTGGTTTCCAGCCCCATTCACTTGACCATTTCTTGGAAAATAGTCCTGGGAGAAGGAAACTGGGAATGACAGGAAATGGCCTCGAGTGAGGAGGTTTAGAGTGGGAACCAGGGAAAAATTTCCACAGAAAGGTGGCCAAGAGTTGGGTCAGGCTCAGGGAAGTGGTGGAGTCACCATCCCTGGAAGGGTCTAAAACCTGTGGATGTGGCACTGGGGGACAAGATTTAGTGCTGCTGGTTGATGGTTGGACTTGATGCTCTTAAAGGGCTTTTCCAACCTGAACAGTTTCATGATTCTTTACTCGATGGTGCAGATCCCTCCTGCATTTCTCCGTATCCCAAACTCAAATCCAGCACTTGGGGAGCTGCATTTCTCCCCTGCTCCCTCACCAGATGGGAGTTTACAGCTGCAAATCATCCGCCGGGCTTTTGGCAGAATAAAAGGCCCCAAAATATCTCTGCTGCTTTCTTGCACCGGTTTGTTTGTTTCCAGATGTCTGTGGCTCATTCGGCGTGAAGTATTTTCCCTGATCAATATTTTAACCTTCTTGTTGATATTTACTCAGTGCTGCTGAATAAACTGCATGAAGTGGAGCTCCATGGATGGGAGAGTAAATCTACATTTCTATCAGCCCTCTGGAGGTTTTGCAATAATTCACATTATCCGAGGTTATTGTTATACTGGGATATTAATGAGCACATCTTCCTTCCTTCCTTCCTTCTCTTGAAGCTTCAATTCAGGGCCCATTTCTGCTGCTGAAACGTCTCAGCTCTGAATTAGCACGGAAAGGAGAAGGTTTTGTGCTCCCCTTTTGTCAGCTGAGTTTGAAAGAGCCTTTTCTCTTTACTTTCATAAAGATGTATTTGATACAACTCCATCTGCTTCCCTCTGACCTTTGTGATGAGCAGATTAAACCCTTCTCTGTGGGTCTTTGTGGCATTTTTAAATATTGCTGGAGGTTCTCCCATCTCCTTCCCAAACTGAAGTTGATCCAGGCAGCGCTGAGCACAGAGATGTCCTCCCTTCCCTCTGGCAGTTTTGGGGTTTGCTCTTCCCCACAAACACTTGGTGACAGACCTGCCTCTGTTCCATGTTGTCATGGGTATTTCACCTCCAAATACTGACTCTTCCCTGCTTGTTTGTTTTTGGGTGACTTCAGGGCTGGAAGAAGCAGGTTCACAACGTTTCCAGAGCCCCTCTGTCCCATTCATCAGCATCATTTTGGTGTGTGCAGCACGAGTCAAACAACTCCACTGCGGCTTCTATTGGACTCAGCTTTTCTCCTCTGCAATTCCTTCCCTCTTCCCAGCCTTGGCTTCTGCTTCTCACTAACCCCCACCCTCCGTGTCCCTGCTCTGCTCCTCCAGGGCTCTGGGCTTGGAATTTGCTTTAAACACTTGGGACTCGGACTCTCAGCAGATCCAAATCTTCCTGTTCAACCCAAATCATCCTAAACCTGAGTCTGATCTCCTCTGCTTCCCTTTCCTTCCACAGAAAATGGGAGGTCTCCTCCTCAGTCCTTGGATCATGAGATCTGAAGTAATTTCATTCTTCATTCCTGCCTTGATCATTTCTTACCTCAAAGTCTTTTGTTTTCACCACTTTCAAAGAGAGGTGGGCTGTGTGGGGTTGGGGTTTTGCTTTGCTTAAGTGAACTGCTTTCCTTTTCCTTTGGGCTGTGAAGGGAACACAGAGGAGAAAACATCCTTTGATGGCAGTAATTACAAGGAAGAGAACACCAAAAAAACCCAAAACCCAAGGAAAACTGGGATGCAAGTGAAGATAAACTGCAAATGATCAGCCCAATATTTGTTATTGTCTGAGGGGATGGATCTCCTCGTGAAAGAGCTCAGGGCTGTGACCAGAGCTGGTCTGGCCTAAGTTTGACCCTCCTGAAATGCTGTCACTGCCCCAGCCTTTGGTTTCCCATCTCAAAAATGGCAAAATGGGTTTGGGTTTTTTTTTTTTTTTGCACCTTATTAAATGCCCTGATCTCCCAGGATTGTCTCAGTGTGTGTGCAGCACCCGAGAGGGGAGGGTGATCCCTCCCTCGTGGAAGCTTTGGGCACCAACCACATCCCAACCACATCCACCGTGATGAGATGAGGTGGCAGTGAAGGGAATGATTTGCTTTCCGATTTGGGATTAAGGGTGTGGAGCAGCCTGGACTACGAGTATCCCCCCCAGATCTTACACCACGATGGCAGATGCCATTCCTGCCTCGAGCTCGTTTAAATTCACACACATTTTCCTTTCCATAAAAAAGAAGGCAAACAAACTGTTCCACAAAATGTTCCTTATTTATCTAACTCATCCTACTAACTTCTTTGAGCTATCTAAATATATATATATAATTAGATGGGCTTTTTTATGTAACTACCACAAGATACTTACTCCCCTAACCACTTCCTTCAAAGCTGTTCTTATCTGTAAAATCATCTCATTTGGACGTGTTCTATTACCAATAGGAACTTGTGATGAACCTTGAAGGAAAAAAAAAAAAACCTGGCACAGGCGTAATAGATTTATTTTTTGTATTTCAGTCAAATGAGAAATCCTGCCTTTTGCAGCCTCTTTTATCCCCAGAAATCTCTCAGCACTTCATGCATTTGACTGACTCCTTCTTACAGTGGGCCTGTTATTTACTGTTCTGCTGA
Organism: Pitta sordida; assembly: GCA_013390025.1. Lineage (NCBI taxonomy): Eukaryota > Metazoa > Chordata > Aves > Passeriformes > Pittidae > Pitta > Pitta sordida. The sequence goes on from WEKX01023383.1 coordinate 452,305, forward strand.
AATACAGCCACCTATGAAGATAAATGTAGCAGTTGTTTAAATGATTCACAGCTCAGCTTCACGTCAGTTTGAGATCAGAGCCCCTCTTGGAGCAAGTGAGAGGGAAAAGATAATTTAATTGCTCAGCTGTCAGGGTGTGCCATGAGGGAAGCAGCTGATGGTGGCGATTTCCCCCAGATGTTTGGGTCTGTAGGTGTTGGACTGTTCCAGGGAACAAACAACCTGTTGTTTGTGAAAATTGGGGCAGACTCATCCATGTGCATCTTCCCTGCACCCTGCCTGGGCTCAGCTGGCAAAGCTGCTGCTGGGGAAGGGGCTTGGGGGGCTGGACTGAGACCCCAAAGTGTTTTAGACCCCAAAGCGTGTTTGGGGTTGGATGGAGCTGGACCTACAATAGTATCATAGTTCAGAGATTCCGTTTTGGACAGTTCATTTGATTTCTAAGTTTTTCTTCTAAGGAGCCCCTCAGCAGCAGTTCCCAGGGAAGGAGGTTCCAGGGCTGTCTGGTGGGAGCCAATGCTCTGTCCTGAGCACCCTGGAGGGTCCCAGAATCTCAGGGCATTTTGAAGTGTCCCCATCTCTTCCCTGTCCTTCTGTGCCCCCCAAGAGTGAGCAGGATCCCAAACCCTCCCTAATATTTGGATTTAGAGTCTTACAACGACAACAGTTCCATCCCCAGACAGGATTTTCTAGGTCACCAAACTCCTCTTGCTTCTGCAGGGAACTGTGTCAGATCACCTCATTCATAAAATGACCGAACTCTACTTTAAAATTACTTGGGTGTCTTCCCTCCCCCTCTTCTTTTCCCTCCCCCACGTAACACCTCCTAGCAGAAGGCAGTTTGGGAACCTCTCTCTGATGGCTGGAATCCCTTTTATTTCCAAACCAAGCCAGATTTATTTGCAGGCGCTTCCTGCAGCTCTCTCCTCTGGATTCCTTCACACAGAATCACAGAATCACAGAATATTATGAGTTGGAAGGGACCCACAAGGATCACTTCCTTCCAGGTCCCTCTCACCTGCTGCTGGCTGACAGAGTGCTTTAACTTCTGTGGTGCTGCCCGGATTTATGCCATGAGGTGAAGCTTTCCAGGTCTTCAGTTACCTTCTGAGTGTCCAACAGCAAGGCTGAGGCTCCAACAATTGTGTGAAGGACTCGGGGCCATGCAGGGAGGTACCTGCACTATGCAAAAGGTGTCAGAGAGTGGTGTGATGGCACAAGGCAGGAGAGGTGAGGAGGATGCAGCATCCACCTGGGTTATACCTGTGAAGGTGTAAGGAGGAAGCCCTGCCCAGGGGTGAGGTAGGATCTGTCCTGGAGTTTGCCAGAGGCTGCTCTGGCTCCAGGAGCAACCCCAGCTCTCCCTGTCCACGTTCCTGTCCCTGCAGCTCTGAGCTGTGGCACAGGCACGTGGGAATCTGCACCTCGAGGGCCACAATCCTTAACTAAAAGCGAGCGCAGCCCAGGCACAGGGAAATGCTCTTCTGCTCCTGGGTAATAAATGCTTGGAGTGGCCCTGGGCAGGGGGAGGGGGGCAAAGGCCTGGGGATCAGTCACAAACCAAGGGACTTGTGGCTGTTGTCCTGTGGGAAATGATGTGTAAAAGGGATGAGCTCAAAGCCCCCGTTACCTGTGTAGCTTGTGAGTGATTTGTCTCTGAAGCAGAGGCGTTTTATTTTTCTCCTGTGAAGCTGATTCTTTTCCTACAGCTTATTTCTTCTCAGCAGGAGGGGAAGATGAATTTCTGTCAAATAATAGTTCATGGCTCTTAATGCAAAGAGTCCAATTAATTGATGGTTTAAAAGCTTTGCTTTTCTCGCCATTAAAAACAAACAAACAGGAAAACGAAACCGCAGCGTTGCAGAGGAGGCTGGAGCATCACAGGGACACCAGGGCTCAGGATCCTGCCTGGCTGGTGCAGCATTTCCCAGCCTCACCCCATGGGATGGGTCTGTCCTCCTGCTCTCCCGGTGCTGGGTGATGTCTTTTCCCAGCCTGCGTTGCTGTTCAGGGCACACACAGAATAATCACATTTAATAAGAAGATTTGAGCAGCTGGAGGCCAAAGTGTCTCATCCTGTGTCCTTCTCGGGCAGCGCAGAAGGACATGTAGGGAGAGCTGGGGCACTGGAGAGTCCCAAAGGAGTTCAGGCTTTGGGATGTGTGGGGAGAAAGCGCTGCCTTCCCAAACCCAAATATCCCAATCACGAGTGTTTAGTTTGGGCTGAGGAAAACCCATTCGTTTTGGATGCAATAATTCGAGTGTCCCGTGTCTCCTTGCCCTCCCTCCTCAGTCCGCTGCATCTCATCTTCCTCTGCTCTCTCCATCCCGGTTTCTCCCCTTCCTCTGTCCTCAGCATCCTGACATTCTGCCCTCCTCCCCAGCTCCCTTCTCTCGCTCCGTTTCCCTCCATCCTCTGTTCGCTGTCCTTCCTGTATCCCGCCATCCTTCCCTGTTCTCCTTCCATCCTTAGTCACCCGTCCCCCCCTTAGAATCACAGAATACGCCGAGTTGAAAGGGACAGGCCAGGATTATCGAGTTCAACACAGACACCCCAACAATCCCACCCNGTCCCTGAGAGCGTTGCCCAAACCCTCCTGGAGCTCTGGCAGCCTCGGGGCTGTGCCCAAACCCTGGGGAGCCTGGGCAGTGCCCAACCACCCTCTGGGGTGGGGGAAAGAACCTTTTTTGAGACCCTCACCATCCCCTGAGTCAGCTCAGCCCCCCGTTCTCCCTGCACCCCTCCATCATCCCGCCCTGTCCTCCTCCCAGCCCTGAACTCCCCGGTCCCCCCTGCATCCCTCCATCCCGCCCCGTCCTC
>WEKX01023383.1:457354-634671 GCA_013390025.1 Pitta sordida
CCCTCCTGGAGCTCTGGCAGCCTCGGGGCTGTGCCCAAACCCTGGGGAGCCTGGGCAGTGCCCAACCACCCTCTGGGGTGGGGGAAAGAACCTTTTTTGAGACCCTCACCATCCCCTGAGTCAGCTCAGCCCCCCGCTCTCCCTGCACCCCTCCATCATCCCGCCCTGTCCTCCTCCCAGCCCTGAACTCCCCGGTCCCCCCTGCATCCCTCCATCCCGCCCCGTCCTCTTTCCACCNTTGAAAAATGCCACGCTCCGGCTTTTCGGCGGAGCTGAAGTTCACGGAGCGCGGGGAAGGGGGGAGGTGGGGGGCACTTCGTGTGGCTACAACTCCTCTGGATCACCTGGGAGCGATCCCCGGGGCGCGGGAGCGGGCGGTGGGCGGCTGGAACGGATGGATGGAGGGATGGATGGATGGATGGATGGACAGATAGATGCTCGCCGCGGACTCGGGGGTTGCTGCGCTCGCAGCCCTGCGTGCCACGGTCAGAGGCAGCCGAGCAGAATGCTCTTTAACTGGTATTTTTCCTGAGCCTTTGGATCGGGAAGAAAAGGTTCATTGTTCAGGAACGCGTTTCTGTGGAGTTGTGCTCGGGAACGGTTTGCCTCGGAACATACGAGGTGCTCGTTGCGTGTGCAGACGTGCGGGTTTGATGCCGACAGACTCCTGCTGATGAACGAGCCGCGGTGATCCCGGGCAGCGAGGGGGAAAACTCCACGCAGAAACCTCTTCCTAGGCCCAACTTTATCCCGTGTGATTTATGCCTAAACTCCGGCATAGCTGCAGCCCGGGCCGGGGCTCTGCGTAGGTGAGGGATGCTGCGAGCGCCGTGCGGCTCTCACCATCCATCGGGCTGGATTCTGCCCCTCGGGAGGATGGAGACCTCAAGGCTGGGGAAGTTCAGTGAACACCCCTGGGGTTTGCCTCGTCTCCCCCCCGTGTGTCCTTTGTGGGGAGGTGCTGCTGGCCGGAGGCTCCAGCGCCGTTCCTGCCTCCCCGGGGACGTTCCCTGGCGGGGGATGCTCAGGGACGGCTCTGCCGCCGCATCCCGCCCGTTCTGACGGAGCATTGGGGGCTCCAACAGCCCCCCGCCACCACCACGGGAGACACCCCCCTTCCCCTCCCTCCCCTGAGCAGGAACCAGCCCTTTGTCTCTCTGAGGCAACAACAACCTTTATTTTTTCTCCGGGAAGCCGTTCCGGCAGCCACATCCCGGCTGGATGTGAGCGCTGCGGAGAGCGGAGCCTTCCTTCCCCGCTTCCCTGGGCTGCGAGTCGGGAGCCTTGGGCATCGGCGAGCGAGGAGCATCCCCGCGGAGCCCGTGGCTCTCCTGTAGAGCTGCCAGCACCCATCGGCTGCTGCTGCAGGCAGCTCCCGGGTGCTCAGACGTGTGCGCTCACAGGTAGGAGGTGGATGTGACTGTGCTGGGTGCTTTCCTGCCGTGCTTTGCTTTAGTCTTGTTTCTCGGAGGGGTAGGAGCCATCTGCAGTGAGGCTCCCACCGCGCCAAGGCGTTTTTAACGTGTCTTGGTGCAAGTCTGCTTCAGTATTTATGTATATTAAGCCGTGCGCTTGAAGGGAACCATCTGGGTAGGGAAAGAGACGGTGAGCGGCAGAACCTTTCGCTCTCGGTTTCCATTTCAGGGTTGGGCCTGATGAGCGAAGAGAGAAGTTGGGAAAGTTGCTGCGTGTGGCTCTTTGTGGTTTGCAGGTGGTTCTTTGCCCACACCTGGTGGGAATGAAGAGCCTTGGGACGGGGGAGCTGCCAGGCTGGGCTGAGCAGGGACACTGTCAGCACCGGGAAGGAGAATGCTCTTTTCTTCCTTTAAATGGCCATTTCTCTTAACCCTTTGTGGTCTGGCGCCTGTGGGGATGGGAAGAAGGTGCCTGAGGAGGGTGAACCCCGGAGCGAAAGGCTGTGGGTGGGGGCAGGTCAGAGACTTGGGGTGAAGACATGAACATCTCCCTGAAAAGAATCACCTGGGCACGGTTGGTTCTGATTGAGGGGTTTGGAGCAGCTGCTGCAGCTCTGAGAGGGGCAGACACAGAGGAGCTGCTGCTGCAAGTTTCTTGCTGGAGATTTCTTTTGCAAGCTGTGCAAGGAAAACAAGCCAAGGAGTCATGTGGGCTGGCAAGGGCCTGAAATCCTCGATGCCAGGAGCACTCAGCAGTCTGGGGGTGCAGGGAGGATGGTTTGGGGGAGCTGGTCTTCAGAGAGATCACCCGAGGAGCAGCAAGGCAGGTATGGGCAGTGCAGACTGTTGTGAAAGCTTAAACGTGCCGGGAAATCGCATCTCCTGTGTGTGCCCGTGCTCACACTGATGTCTTTGCTGGTTGGGAAAGCAGAGAGTGAACTTAAAACTCACTCAGGAGTCGGGAAAATCCTCAGCTAAACCCTGGCCGAGTGAGTGAGTTCTGGTGGGAAGGTTTCTCGCTGTGATGTAGATCTTTGTGTTCTGCCACAGGAGCTGCTTTGGCCATGTGGGTTTAGATTCTTCCTTCTCTGGGAGGAGCTGCTGGTTTTCCTTGTGAAATAAGGGCAGAGGAGACCAGGAAAGGTCTTTGGCTGCAGGAGAAGATGAGTGTTTTTACTGGGTGATGCTTTAGCATGTGTGGGTTGGTGGAAGGAAGGATGGGATGGGTGGGGAGAGGAGGAGTGTGGGGTGACACGAGTGATGAAGGAGCAGGTCTGTGACATGGCTGGGCCATGTGGGTGGAGGAGAACTCCCTCCTCCCAAGAAACTTCGCTTCCTTTGAGGTGGTTTGAGCTTTATTCTGGTTTTGGTCAGCACTAAGCATGTGCAGACTGTGGATGTCTTGCCCTTTTTAAAGGCTGGCTGATGTGCCTGGGGTGTGGATATTGATTCTCACCGACTCTGTGTTGAGGAGGGGGGGGAGATCTTCATGGGCAGCACTCATTGGGGTCAGATTTGATTTGCTTTTTTGTGCTTCTGGGCAGGCACAAGGCAAGACAAAAGTTCTGCAGGTCTTCTCAGAGAGAAGAGGTTTCTAAGCCAACACATAAAGGCTGAGGAGTCTGTTTGAACAAAGACCCTCTTGCTGTGTGTGTGTAGAGGAGGAACATTGGATTGGGGTTGAGATTGGGGCAGCTTGGAGGGTGTTGCTTTGATTTGAGGGGATGACCCAGAGAAAGGAGCTGCCTGAGGAAAGCCTTGTACAGGAGTGGGAACCTTGGCTTGGAGCTTTGTCCAGGAAAGAGCTGTGCACTGTGAGCTCCAGTTTGTCTGGCTGTGCCCTCAGGGCAGCTGTTTACCTTGTCATGGGTTCTCTGACAGGAAAAGTGGGGGACTTGGAGAGATAAAAGAAGTTCTGAAACCTGTGACGAGGTAACGGGGCAGTTTTATGGATCCCCATAACTTTTTGTCTGCTCTGCGGGACGTGGCTCAGAAGGACAGTTTGTGGTGTTAATATATATGTACATATAAATATAATCTCCAAAATATGCGATTTTTGTGTTGGTCCTGGTGTGCTACAGTGGATGGGGAGGATGTGGGAGTTACTTATGACAAAGGTGGAGGAAAACGTGGTGAGGCTGAGACCACAGACTCACAAAATGATTTGGGAAGGGACCTTTAAAGCTTGTCTTGTTCCAAGCCCTTCCAGTGGGTAGAACAAGAACATTTCCCAGCTGCTCCCAGGGAGTGGCTGATGGGCAGAGCAGGGCTGGCAATGCCCACCTGCAGGGAATTAGCAGTGATTGGATTGTTTAAGGAGGAAGAAATGGAGCAAAGGTGCTGTAAATCTCTAGGGCTGGTTGGTCTGGGGGCCCTGAGTGTAAATTAAAATCAGGTGTGAGTTAGTGTTAACATGAAGGGGAGGACTCCCCTCCCCTCGCTGGGCAGTTCCCAAGGCAGGAACTCCCGTGGGAAGAGGGACCTGATGGAATTCCAGCAAGAATTGTGCCGTGCACAGGAATCAGACCCAAGGAAGAGCTCGGATACCAGGCTGGTGAGTTCTCCTTCTGGGCCAAATTCTCACTCCAAGCCTTGGATGGGTCTGACCTTGGGGGTCAGATCCTCACAGTTCATGCACAGAGGATGGATGGGTGCCCAGTGGGGGAAACCTTCCTTCCTAATGCTCCTTAGAAGGCTGAGAAAACAAGAGCTCAGCCTGTTCCAGCGGACCTAATTTATTTGGATTTTTTCATTAAATCCGCCCCAAAGAGACTATTTTAGGAAATAAATAGCAGAATGCGGGCAATAAATAGCTGTGGGATAAGGGGCAGAGTTCAGTGCTGGCTTTCCTAGTTAAGCTGTGGAAAATAGAAGTGTAATGGCCGAGTGCTGATGGGAGCATAGATAGGTGATTATGTGAAGGTTCCTCACACTGAGGCTGGGCTTATTTATTATCTTTAATGATTTGGAGGTGGAAATGGATCAGAGCTGGGGTAGAGAGAGAGCAAACGTGCTCTGTGAGACATGCTTTGCTTTTGCTGGATTTGAGCGTGGCAGTGGTTCAGCAGTTGGTGCAACTCAGACCTCAGCGTTACAAACATGTGAAAAACTAAAATAAAACCTGAGTGAATCCTTCCCTGATGATGGAGCCCGGGGGGATTCTGGGGGATTCTACCAGGAGAACGTGTAGGGAATGAAGAGAAGGTGTGGTTTGTGCGTGCAGGTGATGGGGAGCCAGGGGAGATGCTCAGCTCTGGCAAACAGGGGCTGTGTGGGCAGAGGTGTCTGCAGTGCCAGTCTGCTCCTCCCAAAGCCTCCCAGGTCAGGGATTTGCTGCTGGACCAGGGGCTGTGGGTCCATCCTGCTGGCCTGGCTGCTCTGAAAGTCATGGAGGGGGAACTTTGCTGAGTCCTGGTGAGCAGCTCCTTGACCTTCTGCAGGGAGCTTCCCCTGGGTTTTCCAAGGGGACATCGATGATGGGGATGCTGTTACTGCCTCAGCAGGGATGGAGGAGCTGAGATATAAACTGACCATGTCCATGGGTTTCCTGCCCAGATCCACAGTGCCCAGACTTGGCAGTGCCCAGTGTTTGAAGGGTCTGTGGCCTCTCAGTGCTGGGAGGGGGATGACAGAGCCCAGAGGGTTCTGTTTGTGCTCGACTGCAAATCCCCGAGCCAGGTCTCAGGTGTCAAGGTAACAATATTTATTGTTCCTTTGCATGGAAGCAGCTGGATAACACAACACCCAGAAGTACCCCCGGTGAGCCATCCAGCACAGGGGGATTTTCATCTCTGCTGAGATCTCCTGACTTCAAAGTCTGCAGAATTTATTTGCATCCTTCATGAGGGAGAGAGCCAGGCATTTGTGGTTTGTTTTTTTATGGTGTTTTGGTTGGTTTTTTTTTCCCTGAGCCTCTCTGTTCCTCCCCCTGCTTCCCCACTCGCTCTTCAGTTTGTTTATTTGGTTAGCTCAGCATCAGCACAATGATGTGGAAATAAAGCAGAGGAGCTTCCTCTTGGCCTTATTGCATATGCATAAATGGGAGAAATAGATCATCCTGGCAATCCCGAGCTGGGCTACAGTTAATGGAAATTCTTCTTTGACCTTACAAACCTTGCTTTTCAAGGGTTTATAATGAGTCTGCAGAAATTCATCCTGGGCACAAACAAGTCATCTGAGGTCTTGGACCCTGTGAGCACAAAGTCATAATAATATTACTAATTTCCCACCCACTCAGGCATGTGCTCAGCTCATCATAGATTTAGCTATTTTTAAAAAGCAAAGGGTTTTTTTTTTTACCTTTTTGGGACTGTTACAATATGTGTGTTGGGGGAGAGGAGGGTGAGTGGTGGGGAACAGCTCTCCCTGTGATGTGTGACGCCGGTTCCCTGTGTCACCTCCCCTGGGAGAGGGTCCTTCTCTGGCTCTTGCAGGAGCAGTTTGCATCATTACCATCACAGCCTGATGAGCTGTGTGATCACACCTCAGCTGGATCAGCAGAAAATCAGCTCCTTCTCCAAGGCAGTGGCTCTGCACCCTCTCTCCCCTTCCTACACAATCTGATGAGTCTGGGCCTCCTCAGGATGGGCTGAGGTGCTGAAAAAAAAACCCTGCAATGTTTTGTTCAGCCTTAACCTCTTTCTAAACCTTTTGCTGGAAAACACAGAGGTTTTGGTTCAGTGACAGAAGTTGACAATTTTCTGAAGGAATGGGTTTTGATGCTGAAGGGTTTATTTGAAGGCTCTCTGGCCCTGCTCAGAGACAGAGGGACTGCAAGGCTTGTTGTCACTGATGTTTGAGCCTGGAGTGGGATTCGTGCTGGGCAGCAGCCCTGTGCTTTCCCTTTGTAGGCTGTGATGAAACAGCAAATTGCTGCATTGATAGAGTTGATGTAAATGTGGTTTGTGTTGGGTCAAGTGACAAGGCTGGGAGGTGCAAACTCACCAGTTCACTGGAACCGCTGCTGGTCTGCACAAGTGTCCCAAAACTGCTGGTTTCACCTCCCCCAAAGAACAGGTTTACCAAAATATATATGTTCCTCTTCCCACCCTCAGTTTGCCCTTGCCGTTTTCACGTCTGGCCTGTGCCGCTTTTCCATTTTTTCCCCCACCCCGTGTGCGATCCGGTGTTAAAAGATGATGTGTGCACGGGCAGCTCCGAGAGCGGCCGATCACATCTCTCTCCTGACTGAAAAATGTTTGGGGCAGGGACTCTGTTAACGCTCCCAGAGCATCTGGCCCTCTCCAGGTCCAATTCATCACTGTCTTGCAGTTTGCATTATTGTTCACACCAAGGAAAAGTGGGTGTGAAGCTGGAATAATAATGTTTCACACTTGCTTTGCATTGGTCCCGGTACCCAACAGCATCTGAACCTGTCAGAAGAGGCGTGAGGAAATCGGGTGGTGGGAAGCCGAAAGCACAGTTGACAAATAACATGTTAATTACCTTTAGTGAGGAAATGACTGCTGGGCTCGATGTTGTATCGATGGCAAATTGAAAAATCGAGATGGGATTTTTAAATTTTAACTGAGGAGGATGGAAGGGATCAGGAGGTGAGAGCAGCAGCAGAGCTCAGTGCAGTGGCTGCCCCAACTTTAAATCATGCTGTACGTTTCTTTCAGGTGCAATCCACCAGGGTTGGGAAACAGGGATGTTTTCCTGAATCTGCAGAGAGCCTTGAAAAATATCTCTGTGCTATAACATGCCTTGCTTGTTTCCAAGGGGGTTGCTTGGGGTATTAGTGGTTAAATGATGGATATCAATGTTGTAGTTGCTTTAATGGAGCCTGGTGGTATAATCACGTAAAGAATTTAATGCTGTGGGGTGTATCAGGAGTTCTGTGGTTGGGAAACGGGGTCTTTTGATAATTGGACCTCCCAAGGGTCTTTCAGGAGACGTGTCTTTCAGTGATTTGGACTGACGTGCCTTTTGTTCTGTTCCTGCTGAGTGTTAAATAAGATTTAAGTCTCCTCAGTCACTATTTAGTTATTGAAGAGCATCACAGTCAACACAAATGCAAACAAAACTGTCTGGATGTTTGTTTATGCAACAGATCATTAGGAAGTCTGTAGGAAAAAAAAAATATCCTGGTCTGTTAGATAATTAATCTGCATTTTAAGAATTGTCTAAAGACATATTTGCAAGCTAGTCCATTGAGCTTCTGCTCATCTAGTCAATAATCCCCATATTTAATAGTCCCCAAGAATGTATTTCCATAATGTGCTGTGAACAGTCGAGAAATCTGCGTCTTTTTTTGTCTTAAGATGTCAGTGCTCACACACTTCCTATGACAAATTTTATTTTATTTTTTTTTCCCCACTGACTGTGGGTGAAAAAAACCAGACATATTGGCTTCCAACTGGTAGGGCTGGGGGTAGGGAAAGCTGCTGAAAGCAAACCCCTGGGTCCAGATCCCTCGGAAGGCTGGATGAGTCTGCAGTTTCCATCTGGCATTGGATGCTGGTGGTGAGCCTGCAACGTGCTGGCAGCGCTGCCCCAACTCCTCCTCGTGGGGACAGGGGCTTTCCTGGCTCCCCAGACCCCCAGTTGTTTGTCCTGTTGGTGCTGGGAAGGAGGGTCTGAGGGTGTGCCATGAGCTCTGCGCTGCAGGAGATGCTGTGATGGAAGTGCTGGAGCCCTGGTGTGTGGTGGGTTTATTCTGGAAAGGAGCCTGGGCTCTGGATGGTGCTGGGGTTGGAGTGATGGAGCTTGGCTGGCTCCTGGGAGCTGCCTGTGCTGCAGGAAAGCTGCTGGGACCCATGGCTGTGTCTGGTGCTGGTCCTGCCTGGATTCTGCTGTTCCTTTGTGGGTGGTGGCCCAGGCTCTGGTTTTGGGGTGTCTGCAGCATCACTCTGAGCCAACACAGCCCAGGCACCCACACTGTGAGAGGTGTGAGGTTCAGCCAGTTGCCCTGGTTTATGGGGGAAAAGGGAAAGTGCACAGACAGCTCTGCTGGCTTGTGATCACTTCCTAATCCACAGGAACCAGAGCAGGGAGAGAAACCCACCCTCAGAAGGAGGAACCCCCTGGGAGCTGCCACATCAAGGTGAGAAGCTGGAGCTTAATTTCATTATCTTATCAATAACTGGCTGGTCTTGTGCTGTGCTGTGGATCCTCGGGAGTGCTAATGCTATCTCTGGCTGTCTAAGCAAAGAAATAATGAATACAAGCAGGAAGAGCATTGTGTGCAGTCATGGTATCTATACCTTAAAAATGATGTTGGCAAACTGGGGAGAGATAAGGGGAGAGTGAGAGGGATGATGCGAGGTCTGTAAAACAGGCTGGAGAGCGAGACTGAAGCTCAGGCTTTAACAAAAGGAGTGATTTGTTTATTGTCTGCAAGTCCTTAACCAGGGGAAGAGACTTCTGCCAGCTAAAGGGAAGAAGGCAGGACATGGTTCCTGATGCTTGGATAAATTCAGACAAGCAAAAGGTTTATTTTTGTACAGCTTTATATTTAAGCACAGGAGCAAATTACCCAGGCCTTGGTACATTTGCTGTTTTTAAATTGAAATGATACATCTTGCAGTGTTCTTTTAGGTCAACTGCAGGTTTGGTATGGGGAAAAGTCAGCGTGAGTCAGTCACAACCAAAGCAAGGTTTTCAAAATGGTCATTATTGTCCTTCAAATATTTCAGTTGTGCTATGGAGCTTTATTTTTTTTTCTGTCTTTTGGTGGGGAGAACAGGGATGCAAAATCCAGCGGGGCTTTGGGCTGCGGTTTAGAAGGGATTGGGTTGGTGTCAGCTGAGCCCATTTCTAGGTCTTGGCCAATTAGAGAATCCCCTTTTCCCACTGCTGTTAGGAGGGGAACAGCCTGTCTGGACATGCTCAGGGTGGCTGAAGAGGTTCTGCTTTCATCAGCCCTCACGTTCCACTTGCCTTTCCAAGAGACACCCCAACATCCCAAACCTCCTGCACAGGAACAGGGGATGCTGCACCACCAGCCCGGGATACCTTGAGCAAACCCAGGGAGAGAGATGAAGAGGCATCATTACCATGCGGTGGGTGGCTGGCATGTTAATTAGGGCACAGGGCATGCCGGGGAAGGTTACTTTCACCTCGTACTCGGCTCCTCGCCACCCTCAATGCTGCAGAGGGAGGGAGGAGTGGAAAAGGAGCCGATGGCGAGAAAATGCAGCTTGGAACAAAGCACATTTCCCAAGGGAATGGGACAGGGAGGCTCTTCAGCCAGTGCTGCCTCCCCCTTGAAGATGTTGTCTGGTGGTCATCCCACAGCCTTGTCTTGTCTCCATCCTCCCTTTGACTCGTTTCTGTGCAGAACTGAGGGATATACACCCTGTGTGTGTTTCCTTTCAGATGGTGGCATCTGAATTTTTTCCCTCTCGATGTTTGGTGTTGGTGCGTTGAAGAAAATTAAATTAGTGCTGTATCAGTACCAGGGAGAGATTACCATTTGCAGAGAAACCAAAACACGTGTTTTGCTTAAGTTAGTAATATTGTGAGTGTTAATTGAGTGTTCATTGATTGCCTGTCACTACCTTGATGTAATCTGTTCTTCTCTGCCCCTGATTAAACAGTGGAGCTGCTCTTGCACCAGTTAAACCCTCTTGGCTGCTCATTTTTTCCCCCCCCAGTGATTCCATTTTACCAGCTTTATAATTAGCAGCATCTCCTCCTCTTTGGAGTGAGCTCAGCCCGCACACACCATCCTTGTTCTCTCCCAAGTACCTTTAATGCTTTAATACTTCAGGGATTTTAAGTGCCCTAGACAAGAATTTAAGCAGGGGATGCGTTTGAACTCGGTCCAAGAGCTGTTGGCTGCGTGGATTTAGGGTCTGAGTTGCCCCAGAAATTGCTTCGTTCATTAGGGGGTTCTTTGTTGCTGAGGGTTCAATTATGGTCGTGAATAGTGTTTTATGGGAATGGAGGTGGGGAAGGAAAAGCCAAAACCTTTCTCCTTTAATGGGGTGTGTTGTGTAAGTGCCTCTGTAATCAGGTAATCACGGACAAGCCGAGCTGGGAACAAAACTCTGGGATCTTTTCGCTGGAAACCTGACACAGGAGGAGGAGCTGGGAGCACATTCCAGAATCCCCTGCAGTAAATGATGCTCCTCTGGTGTGTCCAGAGTAATTGCATTTCCCCCCCCTCTCAAAAACACATCTTTCCTGAAGATATGGGCTGGTCTGAAAGATCTTTCTGGTTTGTTTTTGGTGGGCTTAAAGCACTTCTGAAAGATGAGTTAACCTGAGGTGAGTGAGGCTGTGACTTAACGTTTATATAGGAGAGAGGGAAATTAATATTCCTTCTGCCATGCTGAGGGTGTTTAAACTTCTGCTTTCAGCTTGTCTGACTTGGAATGTCTGCTAACTTGTACAAATGATAGAACAATTTGTTTTAGATGATGAGTTGTGAGAATATTGCTCATAGACCCAGAACACGACATTTTCAATCACATCTTTATTGCATTGGTGAGAAAAAAGTGATTTTCTGGATCTTGACATGCTTATCCTTTGGAGACCAAGTCCATTATCATATTATATAAGGATTTATTCTGTGGCTCTCCGGTCTTTGGGAATATCATCATGTCAAGAGGAAAATCCTGCAGGGTTTATTGCAGCTGTTATGAAGTTGAAAGGATGGCACAAGTTCACATCTACAGGTGGCACTCAGGAACAGGAAAATGGCTTAATAAAGGTGTGGTGGTAAAACACGTTACAGTCATTTTGTCTCTTGAGTTTTTGGCATTGTGCCACTTTCAACTTGTTCTCAGAACCCACCAGAACCAGAAACTTGCTGGTAAAATAGAGATGGAGATTGTCTTGCAAACTGCTGCTGGGGATTCCTGGCTTTTCTCAGTGTATCAGAACTCATGAGTTGAATGATCAAACCATTCATTGCAGCCCTCATTGATGGTTTTTGTGTGTTGGTAGCAAAATTCTTGCCGGGAATTCCAGTGCTCTGAGTTGTTCTCCTGGACTTGATGGAGGGGTTTTTTTGGTCATTCTGGAAAGCCTGTCCTCACTTGGATGCTCCTGTGGTCCTGGAATGTGGCACATTAACACGGGACGATGCTGCAGGAGCTGGAAGTGCTGCTCTGAACATAAAACTCGGAGCGGTTTTCTCCTTGACTCGATTATTGAGCAGATTCCCAGGCGCAGAAATCTCCGAGTGCCATTTGCAGGCATTGGTGTTAATACAGTGCAGCTGCCATGCTCCATTTCCTTGCATAAATGCAGCTTTTAGAGCTGTCACATATGCTAGATGGAAACACTACCCCTCACCTGCTCCTCCTTGGAGTGGCAATTTTTGGAAGGGATTCCCAAGACGAGGGAGATGATGGTTGTGTCTGTGCATTAGTGCATATGTCAGGACTAGAAACCCACCATTTCCAAGCTGCTGTGGATATATTAAATGCTCAAAATGCAGTTTTACAGATGGAGTTTTAGACCTTGGCTCGAGCCCTCCCAGTTCTGTAGCTTCGTTCACGTGGAGTTGTTTTGTGCTGGGGTTTGATTTTCCTGTTATTCAGGTGGTTTTATTTTTATAGAGTTGCATCACTCACTGATTCCTTTTATTCCTCTCAAATTTGCCAGCCATGACTAATGAAGAGTTTTGCTTCAGCCTGTTGTGGAGTGGCCACTCAAGCTGGTTTAAAGAGGATTTTGTTGTTTGGGTGGGATTTTTTTTTTAAGTCCCCACTCAAATTTGATACTGAAGGGTTGATGCTTTCATTAGGAAGCTGCAAGCTGAGAAGTTGTGCCTCCTTTCTACTTGTCCTCCTCCAGCCAGGAGACAATGATTCCTCTCCAGCCCAGGAGAGGATGATTCAAAAGTTTAAAATGTCTCCAGTTTGAATGTTGGCTGGTGCTTCAAGGCCAGGTTGGACAGAGCAGCTTGATCCAGTGGATGGTGTCCCTGGGAGCTGGAAATAGATGACCTTTGAGGTCTTTCCAGCACAAACCTTTCTGTGATTCCAGGGCTTTTCTGGCCTGATTAGTCCATCAAGTCCAATCCTCGTGTTACATCCTGGGAATCCTTACCTGAGAGCTGTGTGACAATCGGGACTCGTGGTAGAAATGTGCTGCTTGTTCTGTTCCACTGGCAATAAAGCTTTTAGTTCATTTTATATCCATTACTGGGGTGGTTGTATCCATTACTGGTTTAATGAACAGCTCCAGTGTGGTGACGAAATTAATTGAAGGGATGAACTTCTGCTCAAGTGGGAATCTGAGGGGCTGAGCCTGGTGTGGCAGTGGGAGGGTTGTTTTCCCCCTGGGCCGCCTGTCCTCCCTGTCCACAGCAGGATGACCTGTTTGGGGTCATTTAATCCCAACCCCATTGATGTTTTCTGCCCAGCACTGGCCCTGAGCACTTTAACAAGGTCACAGGCAGGAACCTGCACCTGTGTTGGTTATTTCTGAGAGTTGCTGCCATGGTTTTTTTCCCTTTCTCTGCCTCTCTCACACGAGGCTTTGTCTTCCCCACCGAGGAGCTCAGCAGCTGACCCAGGGTCTGTTGTTCCATCTGTTTGGGCACATTCCTGTGCCCTCACCTCGTGCTGGTTGAGCTGATGCTTTCTTGGCACTGTGTGTTTCAGAAGTCGCTCGACCCTTGGAAACGCTCCTGGATGTGAGCAATGAAAAAGAGCAGCGAATCTTAACAGTCCTTTAAATATAAATGACTCTCCCCAGCTCCTCAAGCACAGCTGCTTTGCCTGGACACTTCTGCTGGACTAAATTCAGTTTAAAAAGCCATCATGTTTTAGGGCCTTGACAGTGTTAGGATGGTTTGAGTGGCCTTTCACTCCATCTTCCAAGAGCAATGGATATATATATATATTCATAAAGGATGTGTGAGAATTTTGATCTTTATGACCCTGCTTTGCCCTTCTTAACTGAATAATTTGGGACGTGGAAACAAATAGCTTTGGACAAGCAGCCCTGAATTTAAATTAAAAATTTCAAATACTGTTCCTGAAAAGAAAAGGGAAAAAAAAAAGGCAGTACAAACCAGATTGAGATGACTTTTTTTTTCCTCCTAATTAGAGGAAGCTTGTTGTCTTGTGTACTCGGGTGTTCCCACGGAGATGACGAGCTTTGGAATTTTAATTCGCTGCACGTTTTTTTGTTCACTTTCTTCCAAATTCTCTCCCTGAACTTTGCCTCGTGGGTGGAACCAGCGTTCGCCTTGTTAGAGCCTCCCAAACCCTCTAATTATTGAGGAAATGGCTTTCAGTGGCTGGGAATTATCAAAGCAGCTGCCGTGCATGTGTTGGCTTTCGGGTGTTTTGTTTTTCCGAGGCCTGGATGTGGCTCCTTCGTTTGAGGGAGAGGGAGATGTGAGTGTGATTGGTGTGTCTGGTCCTGCAGATTGAGGTGTGCTGGGCTCTGGGTTTTCCTGTCATGTCTCCACTCCTGTCTGTGAGAATTGTTTTGTGTTTGGACTATTGTTGTATTTTGCAATTGCGACGCAATAACATGGATTTTTTTTTTTATTATTTTTTATTTTTTTTTAACATGGAGCCACTGGGAGCAGTTAGTCAGTGAATACAAAAAGGCACCAGCCCTAATGATGACAAGGAAAAGTTCTTTATGGGATCTGGGAGCAAAAGGCAGGGAACAAATGGATGCAGCCTGCTGAGGCACAGGATGGAATTCATCAGGGAAACAGGGCTTCCAAATAATTGTGTATGCAGTTGTTAATGTCTCAGGTGATTAGTTGGGGCCTGCTTGTCCCATCCTTCCTGGGCAAAGTGCCTGCAAGAAGGGAAAAGAAGGTTGTAGGGACTGAGGAGAGATAAAGAAGCGACACCAAGGGTGTAGCAATGTTATGGAGTGGTCTGGAGGAATGAAAAAGAGGAGGAACGGGCTCTAATCTGTCTGCATTCCAGCTCTTTGCAGGCAGGGAGTTACTGGCACAGTTCTCTGTGTGTGTGACACAGGGGAGGACATTCTGCTGCCTTGTTTCCTTTCCCCATCCGTGTGTGAAGGGGACGAGCTCCTGAGTCCCCAAGGGGAATGGCAAAGCCAGGCAGGACTGGCTGCTCTGGGAGCAGTGCTGGGACACTGAGCTGGTGGGTGTCCCTTGTCCTCAAAGCCCCAAAGGAGCAGGAGAGGCCAAACTGCTGGGCAGTTGTACAGGCTTGGGACGGGGGTGGCATTAAACAGGACAGTCCTGCAGTTGGTGTTATGGGCCTGCCAAGGCTTTGGGGGGTCACAGCCCTGCCCTGCCCTGGGGCACACAGTGACCTCCACGGCCTTTAGAATGAGCTGATGGAGAAGGTCGAGGACCTTGGGCTGCCTTTGGATGGATTGGTAGAAATTCAAATCTCTTCCTGTAGGCAGTTCCCTTCATCACACAGCACTTGTTTTGTGGTCTGTGGAGGATAGAAAGGAAGGCAGAAAGCAGCTGAGCTCAGTGCAGGGCCACACTCAAAGCTGTCCAGGCCACCTCTGGCTCAGGGGCTCAGTGCCCTGTCCCTGTCCAAGCTGAGTGCACAGGAATAAGGGGCGTAGAGCTGAATCCACAAGGACAACCCCCCTGTGTAAGGAGGGGTCGGGAGTAGGAATGTTGCTCCCCAGTCCTGGTGCAGCAGCAGGTGTGAGGCTGTGCCTCTCATTGCCTTTGCTTTGCTCCTCTGCCATTTGCTGCCCAGCATTCTCTGATTTTCCCATCTATTTTCTCGTCATTACCCTGTTTAGAAACTCACTTGTGTTGCCTTGGCCCGGGGAGGTTTTTGCCAGGTCCCAGTGCTCTGGCTCTGCTTTCCTCTCCTCTGGTTTCCCAAGGCCACCAGCCAATGTTTCAAAGGTAGGAGCTCTAATCTGCAGTTTAGGCACAGAAATCACCCTTGGACTGTCACATCTCTGAAGGTAATTAGCTGGTCTGAAACAGAAACTGATTCTTTGGCATCTGCCATTTCTGTGTCAGTGAAAATGAGGCCAGTGCCTTTAGAAAGTGGCTGTTTCTGTTTAATTTCAGTTGCCAGTTTGGGGCTGTGGCACACAGAGCTCCTGTTTGTGCCCTCGCTTTGGCTGGGCCATGTGCACAGCTTTGGACGGCGATTCAGCAACAGCAGATTCCTGAGCCGGGCTCGGAGAGGGCGGCTCAAATGAGATGGGCCATCAGCTCTGTTCTGTAATGTTTGATTTATTAGGGCCTGCAGACCTGCGGCCATCTCGGTGCTGAACACATGCCCACAGGAATCAAAGAGAAACAATCCCAACGGAAAGGAATGAACTCTTCCCAACAGCATAAATTGCAGCGAGAAAAATCGAGGCCGGACATCAGGAAATGTTGTTGAACAGTAAAAATAGTGAAGCGCTAAAATAGATTGCTAGGGGAGTTTGCAGAGTATCTGTCACTGGAGACTTTAAAGAACAGATTAGACAAATGGCTTGGAAGGATTGAGCTTGTTGGATAGGCAGGAGGACTAACAGAGCTCTTCATTTACTCCCTGTTTCCCTCGGTTCCTCCATCAGTGTCACACTGGTGTAACCCTGCACTGCCCAGTGCCTTTCTCCTTCTGCCTGGCTGGGGCTGTGCAGAGCCCTAAACTTAACCTCTGCTTGGTCCTGGGGCTTGCAGACCCCTGGGGATGGGGAATTTGGGGTCTCCTCACTCTGCCTTAGAGCCTTGTTTTACTCCATCAATGAGCCCGTGCCAGGGATTGACAATAATAAATGAGCCCCAGCCCTGGGCTGCTGCAAACTTGGGTTTAATTCATAGCCCTGCCACAGACCTCCCATGAAACCCTGGGCAAGTCATGTTAAACCTCCTGAACATGGGCCAAAATTAAAGCAGAGAGGAGAGGTCTCCATGTTAGGGACTTGAGATAAATTGTGGCCTTTGGTCGTCCATGGCTGATGAGAGAGTGTGGCAATAACAAAGTGGTTTGGGTTGGAAGGGACCTTAAAGCCCATCCAGGCCACCCCCTGCCATGGGCTGGGGCACCTTCCACTGTCCCAGGTCACTCCAGCCTGGCCTTGGACACTCCCAGGGATGGGGCAGCCACAGCTTCTCTGGGCACCCTGTGCCAGGGCCTCCCCACCCTCACAGGGAACAATTTCTTCCTAATATCCAATTTAAACCAACTCTTTCAGTTCGAAGCCACTCCCCAAACTTTACAGTAATAAACTGTACTGACACCTCTGCCCCCCTTTTTGTACACCAGGAGTGGTTCTGCTCCCCGTGACATGCAGCCCGTCCTTTTGCTTATGTAAATTGGGATGAGCCCTGTATGGAAACGTCAGACTTCAAGGCTTTTCAGGGCTCTGGAAAGGAACAAAAAAATACTGAAATAAAAATTAGAAATTCAGAAAATTAAATAGTTCTGACTAGGGCATGCTAAATCTTTTGGTGTTTAGGAAGGTGAGAAATTAAAATTGCAAAGCAGCCGGCGAGGGAGCGAGTCGGCGCGTGCGGCAGGGATGGCTGGTCCCTGACTTCAGAGAGGCTGGGTGAGGGAATCAGCAGAGAGGCAGAGCTCCTTCATATTCAGAGGAGTCTAAAGAGCCCTGTGTGACAGGGCTTGCATGTGTAGGATAACAGCAAGAGCTGAGCCTGCTTGTGTCTGCAGTGATTCGACTTGGGAGTGTTCTCCCTTGTCTCTGGAGCGCTGAGAAGTCGGGGAGGGGGGAGTCCTGTATTTTTGTCCTTTCACTGTGTGTTTTAATCTGCAAAATCTTTCCAAAGATAAATTGGGGAGTGAATGGAATAGTAGGTATAGATGAAAATCCCGTTTAAAAATGTATAAGCATAGGGGAGAGGGAGAGGAGGGACAGGCAGGGGTTGCCTGGTGGTCTGCAGAGCTTTGGGATCAGCTGGGAGATGGGGAAACCTCTGACGGTGAAAAGGAAAGTCACAGGGTGTTTGATTTGATGTGGAGAGACTGCATTCCCTGTCTTACAGGGCTGTGTTGGCACTCTCAGTGTACAAAGCACAAATTATGTCCTCCCTGTGGAAGAAAACCACTTCTGTTGAGCCTTTGCTGGCCTGCTGGCTCCCTGAGGCCAGGTTTGCCTGTTGAAAGCGGGAGACATCGCTGTGTTTTATTTCAGGCTGAAGTGCCATCTCCGTGAGGAATCTGACGCAGGAACATGTCAAATGTCCTCGGTGCCATCGCATTGTATGGCCAGGACCTCAGATGTGGGAGAGCCTTTGGCGAACGCGGGCAGTGACTGCAGCAGGGTGTAGATATGTCAGAGGCTGCTCTGGGAGGTGAAGTTCTGGCTGGGTCCAAGGGGTGGGTGGGGGTGGGTGGGTGACAGGGCGGCAGTCGGGGGATGCAGTGGCTGGTTGAGGGTTGTTTGAAGCGCCTCCAGAAGATGCCAGGAGAGGATTCTGCATCTCCAGAGGCCTCTCCTTTTTCCCATTTGGGAGCTTTTGGTGGATGAGCTCACCCTGCAGAGGGGTGGGGACCCCTTGCCCGTGTCCCCGGCCCTCCTCGGGGTGATGGCAGGCGGGTGCCAAGGCAGCCCCTTCCCTCCCCTGAAGCGTGGCCCTGGCAGCTCCAGTGCCTCCGTTACTCTGGCAACAAACTGCAGGCAGACAGCACCAAGCAGCTGAATCCAGCCCCTTGTTCCAGGAAAAATGCTCTCATTGAAGCCGAGCCGGAGCAAAACCCTCCTGCCTTTATCCCTCTGAATGACATCGACGTCCCTCCGGGCAATGGGGAGCTGGGGGAGGGGGGTGGTGGTGGCAGGAGGTGCCACCCAGAGCTGTGTCCTCATTGGGGCCACCCAGTCATGTCCCTTGTCTTTAGAGGTGTCCGAGCCCCAAAGAGGGTAAGAGATGATTTGGGGAGGTGAGGAGTGCAGGAGAAGCTGGGGATGGATGGGTGGATGGATGGGTGGATGGATGGATGAGGGATGCTGGGAAGGGGTGAGGCAGGGAGAGCCACTGGCAGCACCAGGAACTGTCCCCGTGTGACAGGGCTCAGCAGGAGTTGGGAATTCTGCCCTCATCCCACCAGGGGAAAGGGAGCCTTGCAGAGCACTCCCCTCCCCTGGCTTGTTTGTCAGCTTACAAGGGTAACCAAAGCATTTGTGGCACTGGGGATGTGCTGCTTCTCTGGGATCGAGGCAGCTGCCCAGAATGGTAATTGGGTGCTTTTCCATTTTATTTTCCTTGGTTTTTTCTTTTTTTTTTTAAGGAGCTAACAGGCTACTGCACAAAGTAATTAACTGGACAGATGGATACAGCAGAATTTGTAAACGTCGACCGCAACAATAAGGCAGTTTTTCTTCTTTCTAAAGGCCTTGTGTCAGCAGAAGGGCTCCAGGTTGGGGCTGGCTTTCAGGGAAGCAGCGAAAATAAATGAGTCTTTAAAAAATTAATAATCTTCATAGCTGCAGATGATGCAGGTGTCTGGTGGTGGCAGTGAGGACAGCCAGAAGATGGGAGAACAGGGCCAGGATTTCAGTGTACCTCCTTGCTCGTGCGTATATTCATTTTGCCCATGTAGAACATCCTCTCTCTGTGCATGTAAAGGGATGATTTCTCAGCAATGTGTGAGAGGACTGAAAAAAATATGGTGGTTGCAGTACCAAATCCACTCAAGGCGTACTCTGGGACTCTCAGGTTCTTTTCAGCTTGCCTGTAATGAGTGATTAAAATGCTTATTTTGCTGCTGCCTGGTAGAATTTGCTAAAGAGGGAAGGTGTGTATTTCTCCCAAACTTGCTCATCAGTCCTTTCAAATGTCAGGTCTTTCCTGTGTAGCACATCAGCCTTGGCAATTTGTGTTATTTGCTGGTGTAATTATGTGTGGGTTGTTCTTCCCTTTGTGTGGAAGAAATGCTGGTCCTTCCTGCTGCAGTGACCTGCGAGCTGATGGCCTGTGAACGTGGTACCAAAGGCAGATAAAACACAAAGCAGAGGCGGGGGATGTGGGAAAGCAGCTCAGACAGAATCACAGGAATGGTTTGGGTTGGAAGGGACCTTGAAAACCACCCAGTCCCACGTCCTGCCACGGGCAGGTTCACCTTCTCTGAGGCAATTCCAGGGATGGGGCAGCCACAGCTTCTCTGGGCACCCTGTGCCAGGGCCTCCCCACCCTCGCAGGGAAGGATTTTTTCCGAATATCCCACCTAACCCTGTCCTCTTTCAGCTGTCAGCCATTCCCCCGCATGCCCTTGTGAACAGTCTGTCTCCAAGAGGGACTTGCTTGGGCACCTCTGGGTTTTGCTGCATTGTGTAATTAGTCTGACTTAAGCAAGAGTGAAGAGCTGGTGTTGATTTATAACAGTTTATTGGCTCTGTGCTGATATTGGTCTGCTCAGCAGGATGTTGTCCTCCAGCATCAGCATCCCAGGAGACGTGTTAAAAGTTAGGCAGAAGCCCATCTTCGCTGTCAGCTCAGTGTATATCATCAAAGCATCCATCCTTCAGATGAAATATTGTAGACAGAGGGAAAGGCACTTGTTGCAAGCGCGTCCCTGCGAACACAGACAGCAACAGGTTTTGGGGCTTGGTGGGAGTTCCATCCCCATTCCCACCCACCAGTGGATGTGGCAGGGCTGGGGATGGAGCATCCCAGTGCCAGGGAGGGTCTTGGAGAGGATGGTTTGGTTTTGGGAGTGGTTTTTTTTTTTCCTTCTTTGTTTTCAGCAGTGTAAATGTGTGCCCTCATTAGTGCTGGAGTGTGTGGTTTGTGCCGTGGGGGGTTTCGGTCACATCACCGTAAACAAAAAGTGGCTGGGAAGGTTTTGAAGCTGCACCCAAGGAGAGCATCTCTCTCATCATCTCCAGGCTCTTCCCTTAATTAGCAGGCAGGGACTGGGGCAGGTTGTACCAACTGCATGAGCGAGGCCATATGGGGAAGGGAACTGCCCCAAATTGGTGTTGTGTTCCTGTGGCAGAGCTCAGCAGGGAGAGGGGAGCGGTGCAGGAATCCTCTGCAGCGCCAAAAACCCCTGCCTGGCCCTGGCACAGGGAATGGGAAGCATTGGACAGATCAAACCTCATCAGGAAAACATGGAACAGCAGTGAGGGAGCCGTTGCCTAAATCATGCTTGGCTTAATCAAGTTACCTGTTCTTTGGGATTGTGATTAGAGCTTTCAATGCATCGATGGCAGAAGCACCTCTGCTGTGGTTTGTGCTTCTGGTTTTCTTTTCCCTCCCCTTGTGGCATTTCCCTGCTTTGCCATCCCTGATAATGATTTTTTTATTTATTTATTTATTAATTCATCTTTTCAAGGCATTGCAGTGGGAAAGGCTTTGGTTTGCAAGATAAAGTCTGTTTTGTTTTTTTTTAAAGAACAAGAGAAGCCTCATGATTTCCTGGGTTTGGATGCAGCAGCTTGAATTATTGTTGAGGCTTTGGGGTTTTTTCCCTGCCTTGCTGTAGGACTGAGGAACCTTATCCTGCTCTGAAATTGTGCTGTCTGCACTAGTTTTGGGGATGAATTGAGGGTTTTGCTTACTTTCCTCTTCCCAGAGGGAGGGGATGATGTCTCAGGGGTCACATCCCTGCAGCAGGGTCAGCATCCCCTCTGCTCCTGGCACAGGGAACCTCGTGGAGCTGGAATCTCCCAGAGGAGGGGGATCTCTGCTGGGATCTCCTGGACAGGGGAGTCTCTGCTGAGTGTTCCTGTGAGCAGTGAATTCATCTTTTTCCGTGGAATGCAGACTCTGCCTGCAGACCTGGCTGCTCCAAGATATCCTTGAGTTCAAAGTCATTCAGATTGGGAACTCGCAGGGACAATGGGAGAATCAAAACAGGGAAGTGCAGAAGTGTTATGCAGTCAGGATGTTTTATTTTATTATTTTTTATAGGATAGGAACTATTATGATGCAGGAGATGGCAAAGGCTGAGCATAATTCTCCCCCAGGACAAGTTAATCTGCTTTTTCTTACAACTTGTTCCAAGTCTTTTGGTTTGGTCGGAACCAGACCTAGGACTGGCCATGGCAGCATCTAATCTCGTGGAGCAATTAGAAATTGTTATGATCTCTTGGCTTCTAGAAGTTGAGATCCATCACCGCCACCAGACTTTTAAACAGCAGGGAAAGGGAAGGATCTGTGATTCTGTGATCTTGAAGTCTTTTGGTTGCTGTAAATCCAACTTTACAACAAACTGTGTGTTGGGGATGAATTGTCCCCAGTTAGAGCAGCTGGGCTTGTTGTTCCTTGATGGGAAAAGCCTCCAAACATTTTTTGGGTGGTTTTGCTGTTAAAAGCAAGATGATGTGAAAAGGTGAAATCCTGTTTTTATCCAAAGGCTGAGGGAGTGCTGGGAGCACAGCACCAGTGTGACTTCCCTTGGATTTCTGTTCTCCGTGGCAAAATGTCCAGGTCAGTGATTCACGAGATGAAGGGCTCCTGACTTAACACAACAGCTCTGCTCCAAACCGCATTAGTTCATTACACTTGGGTAATTAGTAGATGCTCCGAGCTGTCAGGCAGAGGGAGCAGGAGCAGGTTGGGAGCCTGTTTGCTCACCAGAGGGGACAAAACACTGTCTGTGGTCATGCAGAGGCCAAGGGGGGGGTGTTGAACTGGAGGCACTGCCTCGGTCCTGGCGATGCCAACCTGAGTTGAAACTGGTCCTGGAGCTGCAGGAAGGAAACATCTGCCTGGGCTCTGCTCCAGAGAGCCTGCAGCAGGGAGAGGGTGACTGGCAGTTGAAATATTTGGGCTGGAAGAGGGAAATCTGAGGTCAGAAATATGGGCACAACACCCTGGATGTGGTGAGCACAGGGCTTTTTCCTGCTGTTCTTCTTGCTGCACCTTTTGCCGGTAGTGAATGGGTAATAAATAAGTGGAAATATCCTGAGGGAGGTGGAGAAATCTGGAATAAACCTGACCCTGTCCTTTGACACCTTTTCTAGGTGAAAACAATGAAAAGTGAAGCCAAGCTGGGGTTCAGCATCCAGGTAGGGGAGGGAAGCTCTCAGCAGTTGTTACAGGAAACTTCTCCAGGCCATTGAAGCGGGAGGGAAAGCAGGAACGTTTTGGATGTAAAAATCCATGAATAGTATAATCAAGTGGAGTATGGGCTCATGTCAGCAGGGTGGAAGCACTGCTGTGTCCCTGAATGGAGGCACTGGGCTTTCAGGTCATGGCAACAATTGCACTGGGGAGAGGAGGGGACTGCGCGTCATGTCCCTGCTGTTTGTCAGCCCCTTCCCTCCCCTCCTGCTCCATCATCCTGGGGTCTCACCCCCATGGGCAAGGGAACCTTCTCTGCCTCAGCCTGGGGCTGACCCAGCCAGGGGAGACACATGACATGGAGAAACCTGGATTATCCCACCTGCCTCCTGCTCTGTGTAGGCTTGAGGAAACCTGTGAGAGTTGGAGGAGGCTCGAAAATAGCAAAAATACATACTTGGGAAAAGAGCTGCAGTTTTGGAGCTGAAAAAACTCGTGTTCCTCCTTCTCATGGTCTCCTTTCCTTTCTGTTCTTTTTTTTCCCTTTTTTTGTTTGCCTTTAATAAAAGCTGTTTTCTCCAATAACCCCTAATAGAGAGAAACTGAGTGTGTTACTTGAGAGGTTTGTGGGGAAAAATTGGAAACTTCTTGGTGAGGGGGCTGAATTGCAGAAATTACCGATTTTTGGAACAAGGCCATTGAGAAAAAAAAAAAACCCTATTTGAGAAATTCTCCCCAGCTTTAGCTGTAATGTGTTTTGGCCACCGTCCTGTGTAATCACAGTTCATTATTTCTGAAGCACGGATGCTGCCTCATCTGAAATACTCCCCCTGTGAAGAGTGATGATGCCTCAGTGAGCAGCAGCACAGACCTGCTCTCTTCCCTTTCTGGCCCTCTGGGATGTCTCCCTGGACATCCCAGTTCTTCAGGGCAGTCTGGGAACAGGCTCCATAAATGCTTTGCCTGCTGGAGATTCAAGGTTTCAGGGTCACAGGAGTGGTGCCAACCCTGCTTGGTCCTACCTGCATTGCCCATTGGCATGAGCAGAGCAGCCCCTTTTCCTGCCGTCACTTCCCCTTTTCCCAGAAACTCCTCCAGCTTCTTCTGTGCTCCTGATTTGTCCCCCAGTGCCACTGCCAGGCTGGGAGTGTGGGTTTCCTGACCTCCACCCCTGCAGCAGAGTGAAAATGTACTTCTCCTTTGGCTCTGGGTCATGGGTTGATGGTGCAGCTTAAAGCTCCTCTTGTTTCTTCTCCTTGGAGCCGACATGAGCGGTTTGGAAATGTTTTGAAGTCCCAGTGACAGCTGCACAATCCCAATATTGTTCTGTTTAGTTGCTTACTCTGCTTCCCCAGCCTCCCCCCCTCCCCTCAGCCCCCACTCCTCCCTGAACACCTGCCTTTTATCCAATTTAATTTTCACACCTCCTCCTCCTGCTGCTGCTGCTGTCCTTGCCAGTCATCTCCGTGGTTCTGCAGTGGGTGTATCTTCCCTTTACTGGGGTGACTGCCTTGAAGATTCCCATCCCATCCCAGTTTCCATGAGCCTGGCAGGTCTGGTCCCAGAGCTGACTCTGGCACAACTTCCCTCGTTCCTGGGGGAAAACACCTCAGATCCCCAAGGAGACAATGGTAAAGCCCAGGGTCAGCTAGGAATTTGTGCTGAAGTTGAGTTGAATATAAACAAGTCCCTTCCTCAGCTGGGTTGTGTGTGTGTTATCACCACTCCAGGAGAGTGGGACATTCCTCCTCTGGGACTTTCCCAGTGGTTGCACCTGATGGTTCCCTTAGACACGTGCCTCTCTTCTTGGTGTCAGTGACCATCTCACAGTCACTCCAGTGTGGGTTCATCTTTAATTTACCTGTGTGCTTTCAGTATGTGTTTATTCTCTTTGCTCCTGCCTGCCCTGCAGAGGCAGCTGGAGGAGAATCATCATCTGCTGTGGCTCAGCCATCCCCAGAAGTGTTAATGAAGTCTCAGCTGAAGGGTCAGGCATTTGCTCTTCTCCATCCAGATTCTCCTGGGCCCCGTGGCCTCACAGGCTGCATTTGGCTTCTGTGATCTTTTATGACTCATAATGGGCAGAAAAGAAAAGGCCCAGCGTGAATCTGCAGCTGCCATCGGAGTGTGCAGGAGAGGAGAGACAGAGGGATGGCTCTGCAATGAGAAATCGGGGCTTGTGTCACCAGAGGGACTGATGTCCCGACAGGGCTGGTGCTGCTGCTGTGCTGGGTTGGCAGGGCAAGGTTTTGGTGGCTGAGGTGCCTTTGTGGACGTCTCAAGGATTTCTGATGTGCTGCTGTGGACACAGGGGGGTGGAGGGTGGCACCTCCAAGGATGGAGAAGGGGTGAGCATCCAGGACTGCTGAATGTCACTGGAATAGTGATTTCTGTCCTTGCCTTGCCCTGGCTCTACCTTGATCTGAGCCAGGGTGGTGGCAGAGGTGACTCTTTCACTGATTCTTTCAATAAACAATGAATTCTGAGGTGAATATGAGGGACCTTCACCAAACAGGCAGAGGTTATCCTGACTGGGGGGGGGAAGAAAAGCCTGCCCAGGGCTGTCTGCAGCTGGGAACCCGCCTCCCAATTCCAGGGTGCCCTTTCTAGCTGAGGAGGCTGGGAAAGGAGAAAATTGCCATCTTTTTGTGCTGGGATGAAAAGACAACAAAGTATGAATGGTCATAATTTAGGGGGCTCCTGGGTAAATTTGTATTTCATTCCGATTATTGAGTGCATTCCCTAATTGCAGCAATAAAAAGGAATAGTCCATCTTCTAAATGCGAGCAGTAGCGCTGATTGTTATTTAATTAGTTGATTCCAGTGGTCGAGGGGTGAGCTTGGAATTACAATTGCAGCTTGTATTATTTCACTGAGATTGCCGAATTAATTAGGAGAACAATGGGATTCTTCATTGTTGACATCTTAAGAACTTGTGGAAATGACTTTAAAAGTGAAGGAATGACAAAAGGCCACTCTGGAGTTTTGTCCTGGCACTGTGGGAGAGACGAGGGGGCTGCAGTTCCCTGTCCCCTCTTTCCTCCTCCACTGCCCTTCCCCATTCAAAAAACCTTTCAGGCAAAACTATCAGGGAAGACAAAGTAATTTAAAGTCAACCTTGAGTTGCTGGTTTGGGTTAATCTCCTGAGCCTAAACTGGGAGGCAGGGAAGGATATGGGGGTGTGTGGGAGGGATGGCAATGGGGAGGGAAAATGGCAGAGAGAATACACCCCCCCCATCCCCTCTGGGTTTTAAGCTCTGTTTGCTGCAGCAGAAGGAAGAAGCTCATGGCATCAGTTTTTTCTCTTTGCTCAAAACTGGTTGAAGAACAGGGTACAATAGTTTGCGGAGTCTGCTCTTCCTAGTGTGGCTTCCTCCTTCTCCTGCCCTTCACTTCTCAGCCCATTTTCCTCCTTCAGCTTTTTCTTGCAGCCGACAAGTGAATGTCTCCTTTCCCTCTCTGCACCGTCTTTTTCTTTCTGCGTTCCCTGGTTTTTCCTCTTCTCCAGAACATCTCTAATCTCTCTTCCAGCGCTGATAACCGAAATGAGTTCTGTTCCCCAGCCAGCGAGAGCTCAGCTTGGACAGGGCTGAAGGGCAGCTCTGACTGACGGGGGATCTCTGGGATATTGTGGGCTGTGCTGAAATATTTCCCTCTTCCCCCTCCTCCCTCCCCTTTGGAGTTTGCCACCTGCAGGAGAAAGGGCAAAGAGGCTTCATTCCCAGAGTGCAGAGAGCAAGGAGAGGGAGACATTGACCTGATAAGGGCATGGGTGAGATCAGCTCAGCCTTGCTGGACTTTGGTGGCCATGAGTCCATCAGCCAGGAGCTGTGGAGAGAAAGAAACCCCAGGGGGAGAGCGAAGGAGAACCGGAGAGGTGAAGAAAAGAGAGCAGCAAGGAGGAGAAAAGATAAAGAATGGCACCCTGGAGATCTGGAGAAGAGCCAGGAAGAACAGGGTACAAAATACCAGGGAACTGACAGTTAATTTACAGTCTCCAGGGGAAGAACGGGGAAAGAAAAGGCAAAAAAATGCCTTTGTTGTGAAGAAGCAAATGATACAAAGCAGAGTCTTTGGTGATGGGGAAATATGTGGCATCTTTCTGACTCCTGGGGTTTCTCGTCTTCCTGCTGCAGTTGGTTCGAAGTGCCCTGGTCAATGCAAATTACGTCTTCCTGAGGATCTGAGGGAAATCCTTGTCCAGGAGTTTTCCCCTGCCACCACTGGGAGGTTCTGGGTTAGATAAAGGAGATGGAAGAAATGCCAGAGGTGAAGCTGTGCCCTGAGCAAAGGTTGTTCCCGGTCAGAGTGTGAAGCTGGGACTTGGGATGCCTGGGTTTGGTACAGATTCGATTTGAAGGGGGTCATATCCCCCAGCTGGGCACCTGTGTAGGTGTGGGAATGTGGTTTCTTGGTCCTGTGCCTGCTGCTGCCCCCAGGAAGGGCAGCTCTTTGCCCTCTGGGCAGGTTCCAAGCTTTGCCTGGTGCCGTTTTCTCCTCGTACAACAAAGTTCCTGCATTTGCAGAGCCTTTGCCCAAACACACTCCAGGGTCTGTTCCTCAAGGAAACCCTGGGGTTTGTGCTTTGCTGGCTTCAGAGCTAAGGTTGGCTTTTTACCGGTGCATTGATCGAGTTCAGGTTTTGAGGGATAAAATGGATCTTGCGAACCCAGAGATGGAAAACCTTGTGTTCTTCCTGAAGGTGACGCTTGTCCCCAGGAGCAAGAAGCTTAAAGACAAGTTGTGCTGAAGGGGAAGAGCAGAGCAGCAACTCTCTGTCCTTTGAGTTGAACGCTCCCCACAGCTCCGAGCTCTGGGACCAGTGGGGATGGCACCTGCCCAGAACCTTGGGCACAGAATCCCTTCCTGCCTCCTCAGCCCCCACCTCCCCCGCTCTGGTTACCACCAGCTGCTCTTGTGTCGATGTCAACACACGTGGCCCTTCAAAGCTGGCTTGTCCTCCTTCTCTGTAATTGCCATTTGCTGGATAATTCACAGATTCTGGAGTTCTGGCTTAGATGACGGTGTTCTTCCCTGGAAAAATCCTTTAAACTGGCTGGAGTCACGGGACTGGGGAAAGGCTGGGCTGCAGTGGAGTTTCAGCTTGCTTAGTGCTGAGATTTGGGGGTTTGAGCAGCACAGAGGACGTGTCCAGGTAGTTCATTTGCTGGCCCATCAGCCACCGTCTCCCTTGACAGGAATATAGATGCAATGGTTCTTTTTCACTCTGTCTGAAATAGCTCTGTAATAACAGTAGGAGTTGGAGAGGCATTTTTATTGATTAAACAATTGAGGCTATTTGTCTTTACAAAACCAAAAATATTGTGGTGTCTTTTTCTTCCCACGTATGCATTATAAACATTTATTAGATGCAGCAGTCTCTGTAATCAAGCTGATGTTTATGATGGACTGGTTTATAATGCTGGATTGAGGTGGTATAATGGGAACTGAAGTGCAAAGGAAACCTGATGTCAATATGCTGAATAACAAGGGCTGGGGTTGCGGCAGCCAGTGAAGGGAGGGAGGCCGGGACTGGCTTCTTGCAGGAGATGTGTGATATGAGTGAAGGATTAGTTTTGCATATCTGCTTCTGTGCTCTCTCCCAGCAGTGCACTGGTGGTTTCTAAGGCATTCCTTTGATCAAACTCCGTTTCAGCTGTTGCAGAATGTGTAGCTGTGTGTGTCTCCTGACCCTTCCTGTGGCTGCAGAGTGTCTGTGTTTCCCTGAGGCTCAGCAGGAGCCGTTCCCGGGCACAGGAAGGGCATCCTGGGTGCTCCCAGCTTCAGCTGCTCTGCCTTTGGCACGCAAATCCTCCTGTTTTGGGGCTTTCTCTGCCCTCCCCTTCCGTGGCTTTACCAGTTTGTGGGTGGTGATGCCCCAGTCCCGGAGCATTGATACAGATCTCATCTTTTTATTTGTATGTCTGTGTAACTGAGCCCTTGGGAACTATCTCTGACCGCTTTTACTCTTACAAATTTCCTTCTAATCTTTCATTTTTCCTTCCCTTTCTCCCCTTCTCCACGTGGCCACCTCAGCCTTTATCTGCAGGCAGGAACATGTGTGTGATGAAGCCTTTAGGCACATGTGGACTTCCTGAGGCCAGGCACTGAGTGTGGTCTGTGTCACCTTTTCCAGCTGACAGTGTGAAAGGTCTCCTTGCCGTGTGTCTGACTCAACCCAAAGGGCTGGCAAAAAAATTTGGCTTACTTTGTGTTGGCAATAGCCAGTGCCCTTCAGGGGGATGTGTTTTTCCTTGGTATCACACTTGAAGTCTCCCATTCCTGCCTTCCCAGGCAAGGAATTGCAGCCTGGGAAGGCGCCCAAGAGGGGACTGAGTGGTTTGTCCAGGCAGGAGCGAAGCATCTTGAATCTGGCAGAGTTATTAAGTGATCATTTAAATTCCAACACCTGATGCCGGGTGGTTTGCGCTGGTTCTTGTGGCATACGGATTGGAGGGAAACCAGTTCAGCATGAAAAGCCTTTGTAGGTGTGTTTGTTTATATGATATCTTGGGTGCACAATATGTCTGTGTTTGCCACAGCCACCTTCCTCTTGAAGGAGTGGAGGGGCTTGGCTGAAAACACTGTGTGTGGCACATATGTACACGTTGCTCTGTTCTCCCCGTGTGATGTGTTGAAGGAATGTTGGATTTCAGCCTAGACAGGGACCTTCTAAGCCTGCAATCACAGGTACCTGCCTTGGGAACACTTAACAGGCTCCATCTCAGAACTGCTCTTGGGTTTTTCCCTTGGCTGATTTTTTGGGAAGGCAGTTCTGGATCCTTGCTGCTCCCATGGATGGGAACGCCTTCGGAAGGGCAGAGAAATTAATTCAGGATTTGCTTTTCCCCATTAGTTTTGTTACATTATTATTCTTGGCTGTCAACAGTCCTAGAGGAGAGTTGTCCTTTGAGCTAATCCTTAGCCTGGAGTTGTGCATCCCAAGCACATGGATCTTCCAGAATTCTTGGGTTGGGCTTTGCTTGAGAGTCCCTTTCAGCACGAAGTCAAAAGGTGCCCTTGTCCCAGCAGCTTTGCAGGGGGTGATTTACATTTCCACAGAGCCCCCCTTCAGATGGGGCTTGTCAAACCTTGCCAGGTTAAAATGAAAGCAAATACAACAGGTAAGAGAAAAAGAGGTACCTTGTGAAAAATTGTCTTTAATGGAAAATGTCCTTTTTGATGTGGCGGTCTCGTGTGTGTGAAGTAATATCACAGCTTTGATTTTTCCATGATTTGAAAACAATCATCTTTGTCGTGTCCTAGAAGGGAGAAAAAGAAGCGATGGCAGTAGAAATAAAGTGGAATGTTTGCTGCTTTGATTGGAGGTTGTCTGACCTCTCAGAGGGCACTTTCGTCACTCAGTTTCTTCTGAGCTGAGTCAATCCTTGCCCTCTTTGCTCATGTCTTGTATTCATCGAGTGGAGCAGAGGAAAAATGGGATGATTTAACTGGTATATGTGTGTGGAGGGTTCACTGAGTCTTCTTTATTCCACTCTGGTATTCCTGGATTCTAGTCTCGCCATGTCTGCCTTAATTGGGTGCTGCAACAGTTATGTATGTTAAAATAAATGAACTTTTTACTGCAAAAGAGGAAAAGAAGAGAGACAGATGATCCCTCAGCAGCAGCTGTTGGGAGAAAGAATCCCACAGAAGCTGCTTCCTTTGCTAATTAGAAATCTGCTTTCCTTTAGGAGGGATAACGTTTACGTTCTTGACTCCTGTTCTTGCTTCTAATTACTTCTTGGAGAAATGAATAAAGACACTTTCATATGTTTTACTTAGAGTTGCTGAGGCAGAGAATGCTGCGTGGAAATGTCTTTTGGAGATGGGAGGGGAAGATAAGAGAAGGAAATCAAGGTGTCAGTTGGCACTTGGAGGAGGGAGGTGTTGTGTGTGTTCCAGAGTCACGGCAGAAGGTGAAGCTCAGAGCTGGAATCTTCTGGGTCTCTGGGGAAACTCTTTCCCCCCCTGCAAATTCCAGCTTTCTGGCATGGGGGTTTCTCTACCTGATTTAAGGAAACAAGAGCTGTATTTGGTGCAGGAGCTGTGCCCAGCCAGGGGAGAGCAGGAGGGACGCTGGGCAGAGCAGCGTGGTGCTGTTGGAAGGGATGCAGGACAGTGGTTTCATGAAGAAAAAGCAACCATCCAACTTCCTACGAAGGCACATTGTTTGCAGTATCTTAATTGTGAGAAGAGAAACTGAAACCCTCTGTTTAAAGTTTCATAAACTGTGGAAAAGTTTCCTGAGCAAGAAGACAAGTTGCTCGACCAGCAGGACATGAGCCACGACCTCAGGCAAATTATCCTTTTAAAAGGATAATTTGAGGAATGAGATGAGCCTTAAACAACCACCAGGGACCCTCAAGGAACCCACGGGCCCAAACCGAGGGAGACTGAGCATGAGGACTAATTAACATGAGTAGCAAGAGAATCATTAACTAATAGAAGATAAATTCCTAATTAAGAAGAGAACTATGTAACCTGTAGCCAGCTAACACCGATCCCCTTGTTTGCCAAAACGCATAAATAGTTAAAATCTTTGTTAGTTGGAGTGTGGGTGTCAGGAAGGGGCGACCCCCTGAAATTACAGGGTTAGAAAGTTTTATTTTCCCAACAGTTTTGGTGATAAAATCAGGAAATTGTAGGAGGTTTCCAACAGGGGGTGGGTGGCCGGGAAGTGAAGGGGTGGCAGGTCTGTGGGAGGGAGGAAGGTGAGTCACAAGAAAGCTCCACAACCTGGGCTGTGCAGGGGCTCCCTGCTCCCCCTCGGATCTCTCCTGCCTCCCCTGGACCACAGGGATTGTTTCTGAGGAAGGAAACACATGGAAACAAGCCCAGAAAGCTCCATATCTAATTGTCATAGCTTACAGTGGGAATTAACTATGGAAACCACTTTGGGGTTCTGGCTCGGTGACTGCAAGACAGGGGGGATCCAGTTGTGCTGTTTGATGCTTGGTGAATAGAGCAGCTTCTGTCGAGAGGCATTTAGTAAATTGATCACAAAGCGAGTGCTTAGAAAACTGAGGTGTTAAAGCTAAAATTCCAGAAAAGAGTGAACGTGCTGGTTTGGCATCTTGTGAGAAACACGCTTTGATTGTTTGCCATGAAGGAAGGATTTTGTTTTGAGAAGTGTCTCATCTTTTTATTAAGGCTGTAAATATTCAAGTTTGAACAAAGGGTTTTATTCAGCCTGAAAAACAAAGAATTCTGCCTTCTCCTGGGTAGGTGGTGAGCTGAAGGTTGTCTCCTCCAGGCTGGAAACTGCTCCTGCTGGGTTTGTCGGTGTGCAGTGGGTGGTGATTTCAGCCAAGCCCTTCTCTGCCTCTGCTGAACTTTTTAAAGCCCTGAGCAGGTGTTAGTTTGCAATCCAGCAATTCAATTACTCTGGGCAATAAATTTCAAGGTAAATGTTGGAAGCTCCATCACTTGGGAGCACCAATGTTTTTCTTTTTTTTCCTCCCAGTCTTCAAGGTGGTACCGTCAGCAGTGGAAGTAATGAAGCCTGGTTTTCTATGGATTTCTTTCTCATGGTTGGATTCTTCGATAACTAAATAATTTCGAGCTTTGACTGAGTGCCCCAGCCACAGAAAAAGCTGTATTGTGTATAAATTACCTAGTGAGAAGTGAGCTTGCCTTGCATCCTGCCTGTCCCCGAGGATGCTGAGAGCCTGGGTATTGTCTGCCTGCCGGTTTTGTGGATCGGGAAGGATTTGAAGGAGCTGGCGCTGTCCAACGTGCTGCAGGTGGGTTTATTTGTGGACGTGGGAGGCTTGTTTCCATAGGAAAGCAGGTTAGAAATATAGCTGGGGAAAGAACATTTTGGAAGACAGACCTGGTGGAGTCAGTGACACCATTTCTGGACTCTGAGAAGGAGGAAGGAGCATGTTTTCTTCTGGGGATGTGTGAATAAACATGTCCCTTAGCACGGTGACAAACAGGACTTGACATGCAGGGTGGGGAAGTGTGGTGCTTAAATTAAAACTGCTCGTTTCCCATGACCAGTGGATGGGATTGAAATGCTCTGGCTCCTTTGTTTGGTACCAGAGCTGCAGTTACCACAGGGTTAGTTAAATTGCACTCACTGTTTTAAAGAAAAATTAAAAAAATACCCATTTCTCTGCTGGAGACACAATCTCCCTAAAACCTCTCTCCCTTTTTTTGGTGTTAGTCACTTTGGGGAATGTGCTTAAACAAAAGCGCTGATGAGAAGTGTGTGTGTGTCTGGGCAATAAGGAGGAAAAGGAGTGAAAAATGTGTTTCATCTCTTGCCTTGGAGCCCTCCAGACGAGCTCCCATCTGCTGAACCTGTTCTTTGCCAGCTGAATTCCCCCAGCCCTCAGTGGGATGGTGCTGGTGTTCTCCAGCTTTGACGTGCAGCTTCCAGTGGAGGAGTGAAAACCAAGGGGGGGGGGCAAAATTCCAGGGCAGAGACAAATCCTTCTGCAGAAGGAACAAGTGATAAGCTGATAACTGGTAGCCCAGCCAGGCGATTAACACGATAGGTTAAATGAACTGAAGGTCTCCTTTGTGCAGGGCTTTGCCTCAAGCCTTTGAGTAGCTGTAAAGGGATGGACATGGTCAGAAATTAGCAGTGACTCTGAAGCAGAATAGATGATTAATGGGAATTTATTGCTGGTGATGGACAAATGAAGCACCTCCAACTTTCTTGTGAGTGGCTTTCAGTTTTCTTTTCTCCAGTAAATGCCTTTGGCTGCTCAAACTTTCCTTAAGAACAATTGGAGGTAAAGAGAGGGGAGAAAAGGGAAGAACTGGCCCCTCTTGGCCTGATTTATGATCTACCTCTTTTGTAACAAGATTTCCAGTGTTGTAAAATATTAAATACATCCTTATATTCAATATCACATTTTGATACATTTCATGCCTCATTTGCTACTGGAGTCAAGGACAACTTCACATTTTTCATGGCACGAGGCCCAGATTTGTCTATTTATTTATTTTTAATCACTACATTTTTCTCTTTTTTATACCTGTATCATTTTTGGATTAAATCTTGGCAACCATAGCAACCTATTCCACTGGGTGGATTCAGGTCTCCAGCACGTGGAAACTCCTTTGGCTTTGGCTTATTCCCCATGGGCTTCTGTGCAGTCACCATCCACAGAGGCTCATGGTTAGCAGGGAATGGGTGAGAGATGGGTTTGTGCTGAATCTTAGGCTGAGGCAGCAGCTCCCTCCCCAGTTTTGAAACAAAAGACTATTTTATTGAACAGCTCGCGTGATAAAATGAGGGGGATTAAGTGGGATTTGCTGCCACAATTAAAGGAGGATGCACATGGCTCGTGTTGGGGTAGGAAGGGGTTGGTATTTGTGCCTTGATCCATGGGGGAGTTTTTTGTTTATTGCTTTTCACGTTGGGGAAGAAGAGCTGAGTCCTGTTGCCTTGTGGAGCCAGCAGCACCCAGGGACTGTGCTCCTGCAGGGAGGGATGGCAGCTGGGGATGCAGGTTTGGAATCCCAGCATGGATTGGGATTGCATCCTGTCCTTGTGTTCATCCTGTTGAATTCCCAAGGAGTTTCTGCGGGACTGCTTTAGCAGCTGGGTGGGGATGTGTCTGTGCTGGCCAGGGTTAGATTTTTGGGGGAGAGCTCGTTTCTCTCACGTGTCCCTTGCCCTGGATCCATCCCACTCACCTGCACCGAGGTGTCTCATCTCCTGAAGTCGACAGAGAAGAATTGGACTGTGTTCCCTCTGAGGTGATACATATCTCAGATGTGACTCATTCTCCTGGATGTCTTCCTCTTCTTACAAAATCCTATTTTTTCTTCCTACTGCCAAGGTGACTCCAGTCTTTTAACCTAAGAAAGTACAGTAAGAGCCACTTGCAAGTAACTGGAGCTCAAGGAACTCTACCTAGGACTAAAAGAGACACTTTTGAAAAGTGAGAGTAATTAGAAACTGTAATATCTCCCCTAAGGCGTGTGGTCAATTATCCATGAATGGCAACTTTAGCTTGGGATTGGATGCTTTTCCTGAAAGATGTGCTTTGGCTGGAGTTGGAATGAGCTCAAGAAGGCCCATGGCTGGTTGTTTTGGAAGGGGGCCTGGACAGCCACAGGGGTCCTGAGTGATCTGTAAGTGGGAGCTGGTGCAGCAAAGGAATCCAGAGTTCACAGATTTATTTTTTTTTTTAAAGGAGCTCTTTTGAACGGCTCCAACTTTGCCGCTGAAGCCAAATTCCTGAAAGAACGGCCACGAGACTCTTGGAAGAGTTTGGCTGGGTGGGAAGTTTTACAGCTGATCTGTTGCTGGTGCTGCCCTCAGTTCCAGCCCTCCATTGCTCACGTCTCCTTTCTGAAGTGGTCAGGACCCAGAGTGAAACTTTTCAGGTTGAAGTGGTGACATAATGGGGACAGGTCGCCTCGTCACCCTGGATGAGTGACTCTAAACTTTCTATCCTTTGTGAGGGAGTCTGTGAAAGATGAGAGTTTCACAAATGAGAAACAGATCTTCTCCCTAGGAGGGGCGGTATCCAAACTGGAAAATTTCTAAGACTTTGGATCAAAAGAAGCTTCAACCCCCTTTTTTATAAAATTAATATATCAACAGGAGTTTGGGGCTTTAGTTGAGGGGCTCTTAAAAATCCTACTAGGTGCTTATCTGCCTCTTTTGGTGGTTGACATCCTTTGAAAATCTGTCCCCGAAGTACTTGAATCACTCCTGAAAATGGAATTTACACATCTAAATTACCTGGTTGCCTGAAAGCACGTCCGTAGCATTTCCTTTTCCTAATTGCCACATCAATTAAAAGCCTTTCTACATCTTGCTGCCAGCAGCCCCTCGGGTATGGTGGGGAGTGCAAGAGTTTCACCCAAGCTGCTTTTTATGATCCCCCGTTCTTTGGAAACGAAACAAAATTTAGTAAGGGAACCCTGTCTTTGTTCCCCTCCTTCCCGTACAGCAAACTAATTGAAAGCAACATGAATGTTAATGATGCATTTCGCATTTGGAAGTTAGAGGGGTGATTAATACATTGTACATTGTATATTAACACCTTCTCAGGGGCGTAATGAAGACAAAATATGTGCTCTGAGACGAGGCTGTTTATTTCATGTTGTGTTTCCTGTGTTCCACCATCCCTTTCCACGGTGAAATACAAGCTTTCCAATCCACAGGGTTTTGTTTCAAGGCATAATTTTGAATCAATCAATAAACTTTTATGTCTTAATCTTTTTTTTTTTCTCTTCACCCCGTCCCCTTTTGATTGGGCAGCTGGAACAGAGCACACAGAGGGAATGGGAGGTGAGGAAGGCAGGGAGAGGAGGGAAAAGCTGAGGGGATGGTGTGGAAGGCCAATGATGTGACAGGCTCCTGAAGCTGTCGCCTCTTGGTGGAAATGACCTGTTGTCGGAGGAAGGCTGACAAAAAAACCAACCTCTTGAAATCCAGGGGAAGCTTTTTCCCCTCCTTGACCGATGGCTCCGGAATCCTTGTGGTGCCTTTTTTTTTTTTTAATTATTGTGATAAATGGCTCTTGTGAAGTGTCTGGCGTGGCTGGAGGCCAAAGCTTTTGATTAATCTGTGAGGCACTGAGTGCATCCATGTGACAGGCAGAGATCAGTCTCCTCTGTCCCAGTTGGCACTGGGATGACAAGGGCTGTCTTAACTGGGCTGCTGTGACCTGTGACTGGACCATCTGTGCCCGTGGCTTCTTTGTGAATGCTCCTCACCCTTCCAAGGTGTGTCCCCTTCCAGGGTTAAGCTGGGAGTTGGGAAGTGTCCAAAGCCAGGTT
Source organism: Pitta sordida (assembly GCA_013390025.1). NCBI lineage: Eukaryota > Metazoa > Chordata > Aves > Passeriformes > Pittidae > Pitta > Pitta sordida. The sequence continues at coordinate 493,362 of WEKX01023383.1, forward strand.
GGACGGGGCTTGGAACCGCCTGGGATAGAGGAAGGTGTCCCTGCCCATGGCAGGGGGTGGAACTGGGTAGCATTTAAAGTCCCTTCCAACCCAAACCATCCTGGGATTCTGTTGCTTTCTGTGGGTTTGGAGGATTTTGACTTTGTGTAGTGCCCCTGGAGCCGTTCACTCCCTTGTGGTTTTGCCTGGGGTTGTTTGTGATGGACAGAGCTGTGATTTTGTTTTGTTGTAATGAAGTGTAGCTCTGCTTCAGATGAGCTCACATAAACGCCTGGCACCCGTTGAACTTCTCATAAATCCCATAAATCTTCAGGGTCAGTGAAGCTGTAACCTGGGAAAGCCTCTTAAACCCTTCAGGTGGGAAGGCAGGACACTGGGGCCAGAAAGAGGAGTGAGCAGGTCCACAGCCACAGGGAGGACACAAACCTCAGCACCAGGCTGAAGGCTTTTTCCACCCAAATCTGGGACTGAAATCTCAGACCCACAGCTCCTGCGGGTCCCTCCAGCCCCTGTCCTCGACCATTGCTCTTCCCCAAGACCACAGAGCACCTGCACATTGGCATCCCTCAGTGCTCAGAACGGGAAGCTGTGGGAAATGAGTGTTCAGCACGACTCAGCCCCGCTGCTGGGATGTTGTTGTCGTAGGTGGAGGCGTGTGGTGGTGGCTGATTATGCAACTCCAGGAAGGGGAAGGCGATCACGGGAGCTCTAACACGTCTATAATTAAGTACAACAAATAGCTGTAAAACAACAAACACTTCTGAGCACCCGTTCCTGGCCATGGCTGAATGGTTTTTCTCCTTTGGCAAAGTCATTAAAGGGGAAAGGCAGGAGGGTAGTGGGGGGGGGAGCACGTAGGTATCAATCCGCTCTGTGTGTTTGAAACCTTTTTTTTGAGTGTTGGGGTTTTTTTTCTCTCCTTGATGAATGAAAATTAAAGTCTGAGAATGGGTAGAAAGTCCCAGGGAGAATGGCTGAGCTCCTTCAGGCCGTAGGCAGCCTCCTATTAATAGCACCTGGCACTGCTATTCCCCCAGGTTGGATAAAGAACCCCAGTTCTGATGTGTTTTTCCAACGGGGAGGGGAGGAATCAACCCTGAGTAATTACTACTTTGCAAGTTGAGTATTTATCGACTTTCTGAATGGCGATGAATGGAAATGTGCTTTATTTATTAAAACGAGTAAAATGCCTTTTTTCTCTGGGACTTGACGTATTTTTCCTGCCCTTGCTGCCTCCTTAACCCTTTTTATCTGCCATTAAGCCGTGGATTTGCCTGAAACCAGCTCTGTTTTATCTGAAGTGATAGTGGGCTCAAACGAAGGCCCTTGAGCTCCTTGATGGCCCGTCCCACCTGATTTTCTTGGCTCTGTCTCTCTGCCCTAGGAGCTGTATCCCGTGGCTGTGTATATGATCTCACCCTGCTGTGCCTTGGCTCTATCTTGAACTGCTTCCTTGTGTGGGTCTAATTAATCTTCCATTAGTAACTCAGCCCAAGAGAGGCAGCTACAGATTGCAGTAGTCCCATACAGAAGGATGTGAAATTTAGGGTGGTGTTACCCAGAAAAGCCATGTAATCCTTCATGTTTGTGTAACAGAACCATTTTATCCTCCTGCTGCCATTCCCAGGCCAGCTGTGGGGGGGGAGGGAGGATTTACTGCTGCTCTTCCCTGCCAGGCAGGGCTGTTCCCCTGACCTTCTGCTCCAGCAGGCATCAGAACCTGGACATAAATCTGGGGCTATTGCTTCTTCCAGGCATCTTGGTGATCTCACTGCTGCCTTGTGCTCGCTGTTGCATATCTTGTCTGTCTGCCTGCCTTTTCTGTGCTCATATTCCAGTTTTTTGGGGGTCACGGGGCTGTGTGTCCTTGCTTCTCTGGAGCTGGAGAGACAGAGGAGGGAGAGGGTTGTACTTTCACGGTTTGGGCAGCTTGGCTGTTGTGGAACCTGGCGTGGCCCAGGCACAACTTGCTGGATCTGGGAACAAGGAGTAACTGGAAGGGGCTGGGGTTACAGCTGGATGGAAAATGGAGCAGGAAAATGGTGCAGGAACCTCCAGGAGCTGCCAAGGCTTGGGTGCCTTCTGCATCCTTGAAGTTAATGATTATTTCCTACAAGGGAAACCATCTTAAAGGAGGAGATCTGAGGTCCTGCTGCTTGTGATCAAAGATTTCCCCAATCCTTTGGGGATTCTTCTCTGCTCTGGAATGGTCTGTGCTGTGCTGCAGCTCTGAAAAGCCTGGAAGGATTGCTGATGGCATTTCTCAGTGATCTCGAGATCAGAAGGGACGGTCTGATGGGAACATCAGCAATTCAGGTGTGCTGGGATGGTGAGGCAGGAGCCATAAGTGGCTGCCCTCATAACTATTCCCATATGGAAGTTTCTCTTTCACACCCTGACGCAGTAGCACAGCGTAAATCCAAACTGTCATAATCCATAAGTGTGAATCCTCATGTACAACCCTTTAGCAGACTGCAGGAGCTGCTTCCAGCCCAATAATTCAGGTGATAAGGAGTCCCCAGGTTCAACTTAGTAATAGCTTGTAATGACTCCCAGGGAGTGATTCCAGCATCCATAATCCTCCTGGCTGTAATGCCTGTGAGGAGCCACGTCTGTGGTCAAAAAGCTGAATGCAAAGGTGTTGGTGGGGGGCACAGGTACAAATTTGGGGAGGGGGGACCTTGGGGAGACGTGTTTTTTATCGTGGAGTCGGGGACAGTGCGTGGGAAACAGGCCAGGAGGAGGCAAAGGGGACTGGGCTGGTCGAGCAGATAAAGGCTCAGACCTGAATGTCATTTCAGAAACCTGGAGGAAAAAAAATAAATAAAAAAAATTCTGACTCAGAGGCTGTTGAGACCAGAATGAAGGCTTGGATCAATAGGCTTTGAATGAATTCCTATAAAAAGGAAGAATTTGGTTTTGACTTTGTAGGCACACTGCAGGAGAATCTAATCCATTGTTCCCAGAGGAGCCGTTCCAGCCCTCCTCTCATCGAGGCACTCAGGGATTTTAATACCTGCCAGGTTTTAGTGGTGTTGGAAAAGGAAAAAAAAGAAAAGGTAGAGAAGAGGCGGAAATTAAACCACAAATGTTCACAATAAAATAGGGATGGAAATGGAGGTGGACGGGGGAGAACAGAGCCTTTCAATTGAGTCTCAGCAAACTTCCCAGGGCATTTTTTTGGCTGTTCTCTGTGCTGCAGAGGCTGAAGTCAATCTGGTGTTGGGGTTTTGGCATATTTTGGTGTCAAGCCTTGTGATTCCCATCCAGGCAGATGATTGGATGCCCCCACCTTTTGAAGTAAGAGTTGTTTGAGCCTTAAATCTGGGCACAGAATTGAGCTTTCCGAGCGCATGCCCGAATGTTTGTGCCTTTCCCCTTATCAAATCAAGCTCCTACAAGCTTATTTCCTGCAAACAAACGGATTTTCTACCTTGAAGCTGCTCTCTGTGTGTGTATATTTGAGGAACTTACTTTTTTTGGTAGTGATAATTCATTTGTCGGTGGCGTTTCTTGGCTCTCACTCCCAAATCTCCTTACAGAGGGAGCGACGACCTTGTCAGGGTGTGTTGCTGTGCACTCTGAGAAGGAGCTGAGGGCATCTTCTCTTCCTGTAGCTGCTAAGAAATCACTACAAGCTACCTCTGAATCCATGCTGGGGCTTCCAGGGAAGCGTGTGGCATGACTGAAGTGGCATTTTGGAAGCTCCTTGGGATAGATCCATGCAGTACTAAATAAAAAAAAAACAAACCAAAAAACACCCTAGTAAGGAACACTTACTGTGTTCTAGGGGTGGAAGCAGTGGGAAGAAGAGGCAGTGAGTTATTTCAGGGTAGGGAAGAGGGCAGTTGCAGGGCTAAAAATGGATTTCTGGAGTCACAATTGACTAGCCCAGACTCACACTGTGTGTGTTGGCTTTTACAGGCTCACTGGAGGCACAAACACGTTCCCACCCCCACAGCTTTAGTCTCAGTTGCTGTGTCAGACATTGCTGATGGGTGAACCCTGAGAACTCCAGGAGGCAGTTTCAGAGGCGTTGCCAAAGTTTCCCTGGCTGTGAGTGTAGGGATTCCTGCCCCTTGGGTCTACCAGGCTGAGCTGGGAACCCTTGGAGAAGCATCTGTTATTTTTAGCCGTGGATTTCCTGGGAAGTGGATTCCCCTGTTCACCACTGAGCTGTGATAGTGCCCCTTCCAGTGCCATGCAGAGCCAAAAATAGGAATGAAACCATGACACTCGTGCTTCTTCCCTGTGAAAATCCAAAAATCTGGGTCACACTTGTTTATTGCATCTGCAGCACATGGGGGAGACTTGATGCTCTTTGTACTTTCCCAGAACTTGGTTGATCAAGGAATGCCAAACCCAAATCATGTCTGAGTGCACTGATAGTGCTTTAACTTTTTGCTCTTGGATCTCCTGGTCTCCTCCAGAGTCCAGGCACTGGGAGGTGCAAACCTGAAAGAAGTTTTCTTAGCTCCATTTCACGAAGTCGTGTCTGTAGAGGGGTTTGTTGGTTTGTTTCGCTGGTTCTTGTTGGGAGGATGGGATGTTTCAGGGCTTATCCAGTGACCCCAGCTCAGTGTCCTGTGAGCCATGGGTCCAGCTGTGCTGAGGTGGGGTCCTTGCATCTGTCACCTGCCCCTTGCTGGTGGCAGGAACGGGGTTTATTTGGGGTTTATTTGGGACGTGGGGGTCCCCAGAGGGTGACTTAAATTCCTGTCTGAACCCAGTGCCGTGGGACAGCCCAGCCCTCAACAGCCTTTCCCACCGAGCTTTGGTTCTCTATTTGCAGATGACAGAAATGAATTGTAGGCACAGTGGATGACTAAACAGATTAGTTACCACGTCGTTAATTACCTTCATCCCAGCACTGTTCTGGACGGTGCTCTGAGGCAGAACAGTGACCTGGTGATACCAGTGCTGTGTTGCTTGTCCTGAGCTGTCAGCAGGAGAGTTATTGGAATCCCTTCAGCTGGTAAATCACTGGCGACTGCTTTTGTTTGGTGTGAGAGCGTTTCTGTACAAAAAAACCTTCCCTCAGGTAACCTGACTGATTCGTGTCAGCAGTGAAATCTTGGAGTGGCTTCCACCTGTCCTCTCCCCCTGTGGAAGTGGAATAGGAATAGCAGTTATTTTCTCATTTTGCTAAATATTAGGCTCTTCAGGGGGCGCTGGATAGGAATTTAAGGTGTGAAATGTCAATGGCAGCATCTTCTTGTGAGCCCAGCACTGCATTGTGAGGGCTGGGCTCTGTTGTGGGTTCCCTTTCTGAGGCACATAGTGGGATGTTTGTGTCCAGGAGTTGGACTTCGGTGATCCCTGGGGGTCCCTTCCAACTCAGACTGTTCTGTGATCCCAGAACTTTTATTTGCTGTGTCTCCAATAACAGGACATAGTGTTTGGGGATAGGGAGTCTGCAGGATGTCATTTGGAGTGGTTCAAACTCCAGCCAGGCGGAGGATCAGGGTGTGGGAGGGAAATGCACCCCAAAGGCAGCTGGAGAAATGCTGCTCCAGGTTTCTGGGTTATTCCTGGCCAGTGCTAATGATGATATATGAGTCTCGCAGAGCACTCTTCATCCCGACACCTTCACTGGAGAGGTCTGTAACATTATTCTCACTAGGTACAGGTGATAAAATTAATGCATTAAGGGAGAAAGTTTAGCCAACAGCAGAGCTGGGGAGGAAATCTTGGTGTCCTGAAACAGTGTCACGCTTTGCCTCATAGGAACCATCACATTTCCAGCTGCTGGACTTGGCTGATGCTTTGATTACTAAATCAAGTCCTGCTGTTTGGGAAGGTCAGCGAGCTCATACCCCTTGTTCATGTCTATTTGCTGGTCTGCTGGCTTCCACGGGACCCCACAAAGTGTTCCCACCCCTCTCCCCCAGCATCTGCTGTGGCTGCCAGCGACAGAACCAAACACCAGCTTATCATCATCATCTTCCTTCTGCTGAGCAGCTGCTGGGAGCAGCACATGCCAGTGCTTTTTAGCTCTCACGAATTGCTCACAGAGCCTGGGCAGGGGTGGTTTTTGAGGGAATATCAGAGTTTCTACAGCTCTTTAAAATGGGTGTGAGTCCTGTGGCTGTTTGGGGACATGGCCCCGTGCTCCCTGTGCTGTGTGGTTCCAGGTACACAGGGATCCCTTTTCTTACCCTGGCTCAGGGGGTAATCTGGAATATAATCCTTGTTTTAGTATGCACAGACCAAGTTTAAGGGCTGAATTACATCAGTGGGTGAGCCTGGCACACTGGCTGCTCCTGAAATGCATCTCTGTTCCTCTCTCCCTCTCTGGATCCTCTCCTAGGGCGCAGAACTTTGTGTCCCTCTGTCTTTCCACTCTTTCCTGCCCTGTGGCTCTCAGTTATTAGCAGCTGAATCCTGTTTTTTGCACCTTGTGCGGTTTATTTTTATTTTTTTCCTCCCTGCATGGGTCCTGGTCGCACCAACCAAAACACCTCCCAAGGGGCATCTGTCTCTCTCCCTCCTTTTTGGCTCAATCCAGTGTTGTGCCACCCTCACTCAGGCATGTGTGTTAACTGTGGGTATTTTTTCTCATCCCCCGGACTGAGTTTGGTTCTCTCATCCCTCTGCTGTGCCATGTGCTGTGCAGGCTGGCTCTGGGCATCTCGCTTGGTTTGCCTCTAGCTGTGTGTTTTTCTCCTTTCTATAACACCAGTGCTCCTACCCTCGTGCCAGGGGGAATGTGTTGGCCAGGAGGCAGCTGGGTACCCAACCAGGAGGCGTGGAGCAGCAGCAGTGGGAGCAGGACTCTCCAGAAAGCCAAAAACATCCTTCAGATTGGAGGAAACTCCCACTGGGTTGGACAGGAGAATGTGCCACCCCTCCTTTGAAGGCTTTGGGGTGACTGAATTGCTGCAGTGACAGGAAATTCAGATTTTTGGGGGAGTTGTTTTTAGGTTTGGTCCTTTCAGTTGCACTCAGAGGCTCTGCTCACATCCCTACCCTGCGCTCAGAGTTTGCTGCTGCTGACCACGGGCTGATTAAATGCAACACATTGAAGTTAAAGAGAGCCTGGGATTAACCACTGCAGCTTTGGCTGACAGGATGTGCCACAGCCCAAAATTCCAGTCAGCCTAAAATCAAATTAAAGTTTCCCAGCATGATACTTTAGGAGGAACGGGGCGGGGGGAAATAATAAGAAAGAGATGAAAAAACTCCACCCCCCCAAAAAAATCCCAAACCAAAAAAAGCCCCCCACAGAGTTCGTCTGTTGGATGGAGTTACATTAAGTGAATTGAAATTAAAGGCTTTTCATAGAGATCTTCAGTATAATGATGGAAGACTTTAATTATTTCAAAGTGCCTAAGAAAAGGAGCTTGGAATGGTTTTTGGGGAGGGGTGAGCTCTCATAAAAATATCTCTTTTTCACAAGCGCTTTGAGCTGTTGTTGGGCTGAAAAGCTGCTGTCAGCTCCGAGAGAGAGATTGGAAAATCCTGTGCCCCACATCCTCCCCAGGGACCCATCCCTGCATGAGTGACAGTCCCGGAGAGGAGGCCAGGGAGCTGCGAGGAGGTGGGTGCAGGAACAGCAGAGAACTGAGTGCTGCCAGGCAGCTCCTTTATCAGCCTCCCCAAGACATGAAGGATGGAGAAGGCTCCTGGCTGGGAACGTGAGGATGTGGGGAATTTGAGTCTCTCTTGGCATTTCAGACAGAAGAGCCAGAGAGAGCAACTTGTGGGCACCCCAGGGAGATGATCCATTGCAGTCGTCCTGCTGAACTTGTCACTCATCCAATTCTTGCTTGGACAGCCCAGGAATTAATGGGTCTTTGTCCAGTGTCTGGGTTGACATAAATTCATGGATCTGGAGACTGTCCCTTCTTTCCCTGGGAGTTGGATGCTCTTCTGCCTCCAGCCTGCTCTCATTTAGACATAAATGTGGCCCCTTCACGCTCTGAATGTTCAGTGGGTTTGGCTTCTTGCCTTCCCCGGGTTTCATTTTGGGATGCCCCTTTCTGCCTCCATATTCACCGCCCCAGGAGGAGGGGGAGGCATGGCAGCAGGACTGTAGATTTTAGAATCATCTGGAAAGATGGGAAAGACCTCCAGGATCATTGAGTCCATGCTGTGCCAGATGCCCAGAGCACTGAGTGCCACATCCAGCCCTTCCTTGGGCACCTCCAAGGATGCAGACTCCAAACCTCCCTGGGCAGCCCCTTCCAATGGTTAACAATCCTTTCAGGGGAGAAATTCTCCCTGACCGGAGTTCTGTCCCCCAGGCCTCACTGCACAGCTGCTCCTTGCTGAGCTGCTTCTGGGCTGAGACGGGAGGAGGCTGGTCAAGGCTGATGGAGTTCACATCAAGGGATGGTTTTTAGTTAAAATGCCATGGAAACCGAGCTCTCACTCCTTCAGACACATCCTGTGCTCCCAGGCTGTGGTGGAGGATGGCAGTGAGGAATGGCAGTGGTTCAGTGAGCCTGGGAGACTTGCCTGGCTCTCTACAGCTCAAGGGTTGTGTCTCACCAGGGATTTCCCATCAAACTTGAGGGTGCCTTTCCTTGCTGTGTCTCTCACCGTCCCTTCCCGTGGTCCTGACGTTGGTTTGGCTCCGTGGGGCTTTGTGGGGGCTGTGTGTGCCCTGCAGTGACTCACTGTCACTGTCAGGCTGGATGTTGGATGGTGGCACTGTGCTCCTCCGCGGGGATGCTCCGAGGAGAAACACTGCCAAGGAATTTCATAGCAAAGGGAAAAACATCTTGGATAAATGGGTGAGATGGGGAGAACAGTGGGATCTGTTCCCAGAGAATGAATTGCACAGCAGTTAGAAAGGGCTTTGCGTGTGTTCAGCCCTGATGAGCAGCTCCCTGGAAGTTCTGTCGAGGGTGGTCAGGGGCCAGAGTTAATCCAGGTCCTCAGTAGTAGCAGATTATGCACTATTTATTGCTGAGAATGCTGGGGTTTGGGATTTTTTTTTTCCTTGATGTGTCAAAGGCATTCTGCACCGATCATTCTTTGCTGCATTTCCTCCCTAAAGCTGCTGCTGAAGGAAAAGGAGTCTGAGCTGAGCACTTGGCCAGGCTCCTGCTCGGTGTCACTGCAGGAGTTTGGGCTGTGCATTTAACCATTTCTGCCTCGTCCTTTCAGCACCCTCCTCCCACATCCCCCTCCTGTGCTCACCGGTGTCACTGGGTGGAATCAGAGTCCTTGTCCCTGGCTGGGGTTTGAGTCCTTCAGGAGCCCTGGGAGCCCCTGCAGATGATGCTCAAGATCAGTGGCTGAAATCCGGGTGGGAAATAGCCTTTCCTTCGTGTGTGTGTCATCACAGAAAGGCTGCTCTGCTGGAAGAGCTGTTTGAGTGGGATGGTGGATGCAGGGAGCTTTCTAAGTGACATTTTTTCAGGGCAAAGACTCTTCCTATCCCAGGAACAGCCGAGGTGGTGGCAGACGGTTTTGTTTTTAATTTAAGGCTCTATTTGCACGCACCAGGCTGTCTTTGTTCTGTTAATAACAGTGTCTGCACGCTGGGGTCACCATCTCAGTGTGCTCCTGGAGGATTTGTTGTTGGACCAGCAGCAGTTGTTGGGAGGGGGGCAGAGAGAAAAAGGCCCCCTAAAGTTTGTGATTTAATTCTGGCAAAGCAGGGTGAGGGCGGAGGGGAGGAAGAGGCACCACTTTCAGACCCCTCGGTGGTCTCTGTCCCAGCAGCAGAATGGAAACTGCGTTTGGAAAGGAGTGATGTGGAGTTTAGCATGAACAGCTTCACTTCTGGGAGCAGGAGAAGATGCAGAGGCTGCCAGGCTGCCATTTGACAGCAGTTAGCAGCAATCAGCTGGGCCGATGGCCACTGGGCAGCTGGAATGGTTTGGAAGCCTGCTGGGCTCCAAACTGGTTCGAAATGAGCTGTGCTGAATCACAACCACTCGAAACTTCCTCTGCCTGGAGTGTGTCTGAGCTGAAGAGAATTCCAGAGGGTGGGAGGAGAAAACCCAAGTGGTTCTTGTGAGCTGGGGAGTTAAGGCAGCCTGGAGTGTGGTTTATGCCTCGTGGCTGAGTTCAATAAGCTCTAATTGATGATTTTCCTTACATTTAGGGCATGCATAACATCTTTCCCTTGTGGATTCATTGGTGCCTAATGGGAGTCGAGCTAAACACGCAATCCTTCCCTCTGTGGAGAAATCCTTCTCTCCTTTTCTAGACTATTATTTCATGAAACTTGTAGAAAACGATAGTTTTATGAGTCTGCATCCCCCTGATACTTGATCTGGAGCTGGCCATCACATTCCAAATTGATTAGGGATGGGAAGATCAATGAGCACTGAAAGCTCAACTGTGTAAGCCTCGTTTTCTCAGCTATGGAGGCCAAACCAAAAGGCATCTGGATCAGAAGGAGCCAATTCAGGATGTCAAATGTCTGAGTCCTGTTGGCTCATCTGGCCAGACAGGCTGTGAGTTTGGGTTTCAGGGTAACAGCTGCATTAGAACGTGGTGCTGGGGTTTGGATGGATTATAGGTGAAGATGCAAACAATAAAGTTGGGCTGAGCCTGGTTAATGAGGACAATTTATGACATAGCTGGAAGAGAATGATGCGATGACGGTTTTCAGAGTGCTCAGTGTGGGCATAACTTAGTCCCTTTGTACTTCCCTCATTTAAGCGGAATTGATGTTAAGCCGGTGATGAGAACGAGTGAAAAGGCAGCTCTGGAAAGGGCTGCTCCTTGCTCACTTCCGAAATTGGCTGTCGCTGATGAGGATGAGTGCTCTGGGAGCAGTTGGGAGAATGCTGCTAAGTCAAGAGCACAGCCAGCCTGATTACAGCTGACTTGGAGCAGCAGAAAGGCAAGGTGGTCACAATGAATATGTTCAGTGAGCAAATTTGTTTTTCATAGTGAGGCAGTGTCCTGGGCCTTTGTGGGGCTCTGTGTTTCGCTTTGTTAATGAAGCCAAGTGATCTTTGCTTGCTGCACATTGAACCCCTTAAAGAAAGTCCACGGCTGTGGTGCCACTCTTCATCTTGTATCACGCTGCAGGTAGGAGTAAGAACGGGGTAAAGTCTCCTGAAGTGTCTGTGAGATTGATCCCATATTTAACTCCTCCCAGGAATGGCAAAATGGAGGCTCCATTGGAATGCAATGCTGGTTTGGTTTGGAAGGGACCTTAAAGCTCCTCCAGTTCCACCCCCTGCCTTGGGCAGGGACACCTTCCCCTACCCCAGGTTGCTCAGAATCAATGGTGAAAACCTTTGCTGGGTGTGGGGTTTTACTCAAGGGTTTCCTAAGGGCAGTTTTCATGGCAGTGCAAGTCCCACCAGCACCTTTGGAGATCTCTGCTGGCCTTTAGTGTAGAAAAGCTTAGATTTCTTGCAGGAGTGACTCTGTTTGGGCAAGGTGTCTGCAAAATGAGGACTTTGGGCTTGTTAAAGGGAGAAATGTTGAATAACTCGGGCAGGACCATGTGGGAAGCCTGGAGCTGCCCAGGAACTGTGTATGTGAAGTGGGCAGATATTTGAGAAACAAAGGATATAAACAGGCATAGAGCAGTTATCTTGAGGCTTATGAAACTTGAGTGGTGCTTTGTTCAAAAGCACTTCTTGTATCACCAGGCAAGCTGCTCTGAGCTCATATTCCCTGTGACAAAAAAGGCTCTCCAAGCCTTAAATAAATACATGAAAGGCCATGAGACGGAGAGAAGAGCATGGTGAGAAATCGAGAGATGCCAGAGCCAAGACTGTGGAGAGAAGTCATGTCTCTTACTGAATTTTCTGTGCTGTTACGAGGGGAAAAGCTGAGGAGCTTTTTGCCAAGGACGTGTGTGTGAAGATTTGTCTGGTCTTCCGCCCAGCAATGTATGACAGGCATGGTAAGAAATTTCCTTTTGTTGGCCAACATTGCCTCTCTTCTGCCCTTTCTCCATCACTGCTACGAGGATGCTCCTCCTGCTGGGCCAGAAGGGTGAGGGCTTTTTTCCCTATGAGCTTTTTTAGAATATATTGGAATAAATGAAAATCCTGTTCCCTCAGGCTCACACCCTCTGCAGTGATGGAGGGAGCTTAGCAAAAAAGTATCCCCCCCCAAAACATGGAATACTTGGGATTGTCTGGCTGGTATTTCTCCCATGGCCAGGACTCCCCTCACTTTTGCTGCTCCTTGATGTGGGATTTGGTGTCTCGTTGCGACAAACAGAGCAAAAGTGCCAGAGTTGCCCATTCTGGGGTGTCTCATCTTGGTAGGACAGGAGCACTGCACCCCTGCTTGGTGCTCCTTGGTTAATCAAACACGCATTTTTCTGGTCTGAAATATCTTTTTTTCTTTTTGCCACTTTTGCTTACAAGCAGGGTTAAAAGCTTCTCTCATGCAAATTCCTGCCTTTAAATACAACATCACATACCGGTCTGGACTTTGATTCCGCTTTCCTGTGCGAGACTCTTTATTGCTGGAGGCCCCTCCATTGCTCTTTTGCACCTGGTTGTTGTGTGTAGCTCTCCTGTTGCCCACATGAGCATCCCCCAGCTCCTGCCTTTTCCTTCTGTACCTTTAGTTTTGCAGGTTTCCTTGCTCTCTTGTGCAGACTGTTCTCCTCTGCCCCCAAGCTTATCACCCCTGTGCTTTCCTGTTCCTATTTTCAGCTTGTCATCTGTCCTCTTTCCCACCTCCTTTCGGGTGCATATGCTTCCTGTCATCCGAGTGCACCCCCAACAATTCCTGCTCCGTTAAAATACACAAACATCGTCTCCAGCCATTCACAAATTGCCTCCTCCCACCCTTTTGAGCTTGTGTGGATCAAAATGTTCTTTGGGTGATAGATGGGGGATTAATCTATTTGTTTCACTTACACTTTTGGCAGCCCTAAAAAGAAGCAAAAGTAGCTTTTTGGCCATAAACCACTTCTTGCAGGTTGATTTGGTAGAGGCTGCTTTGTTTTCCTTTCTTTTCCCTCTTGAATCTGCCAGGGCCTCTAAGTTAAATAAATAGATTAATCTTCTTTCTGTAGCCCAGAGATCAGGTTGATGCATTTAAGAGCTTTTTTTTTTCTCCCTCTAGACTTCTGGGATGTTCACAGATCCAATTCATATTTTAGAACTTCCTTCATGTGTAAAGAGACTCGGTGGTGGCAGTAATTCTTCACTTACAGCAAATAGGGTTTCGTGCTCCTTGGGTTTCTTCTCTTCTGAGAGAGCTGAACATTTTCCATCAAAGCATTTTTGATAAAAAGAGATTTTTGGTGGGAAAATATCATTCTTCGGAAGGGGGTGTGGGGGGGAACAGCCTAAAACCTGAAGGTCTCCTTCAAAGGAGAAAGTTGGTATTTTGCAAGACTGTTCGTCTTGAAGGTTGAATTACTGCGAGCCAAATGGCTGAGAGCAGGGTTCCAGAAGTGTATATACTTATCAAAACAGAGCTGTGAAGAAGTGTGGCAGAACTGGAAAAATTGTTGCTTTTGAAGATGGGAAAATAGTTTCCTGAGCAGCTCGGTTTTCTGTGGTGAAAGGTTATACACAGAGTGTGAGGAGAGCTCAGGGAAAGAGGTTTTTGAAGCAGTTCCTTCTGAACACGGTCCCTGGCGAATTATAAAGTTTGGGGACCTGAGGATTGGGGTTTTCTTCACATCGTGGCTTACTGGGAGATGGATGGTCAAGAAAGTTTGGAGGTTTAATGCCGGTTGGTACTTGGCTTTTACGCTGCCCAGGGAAAGATGTTTTGCTGAAATTGTGTTTTGTGTCCCATTTGAGCTGAGCTTGTGTCCTAAATTCAGAGAATGGTTTGGCTTTGAAGGGACCTTAAGGATCATCCAGTCCCTGCCATGGACACCTTCCACTATCCCAGGTTGCTCCAACCTGGCCTTGAGCAATTCCAGGGATGGGGCAGCCACAGCTGCTTTGGAACCTTATCGGAAAAAGCCACAGGGGTTTGTTCTCTATCAGAACAAAACCGAGACTCCAAAACTCAATTTCCATCTGTTTCTCAGGGTCAGACAATTGCTGGTTTAAAGCCTTTTTGCTGGTCAAGAGTTTTAGGAAGCCAAGGCTCTGACTCTGTTCATTTATTCAGGGTCTCACAGGTTTCTCTGCAAGAAGACACTTGTTGAGCAGCTGAGATTGTGCTCGCCCAGGAGTGTCCCCAGGCCACCCCAAGCTGGAGAGATGTTTCCATTTCCCCTTCCAAAACAACTCCCTTTTAGTTTGCACTGCACAGAGTGCAGCCAAGTATCTGCTCTCTCCCTCACCAGGGGTGTTTTAATGGAAGTGATGACCCACAGAGTGGAGACAATATTTGATCTGAGAGCCCTGGCCATCTCAAATAGGAAAAACAGCTGGTGCACAGCTGTGCACTGAGGGTTCTGCGCGTGGCAGGCAAACAAAGTTTTTCTTTCTTCTTTTTTAGTTGATTGGGAATCAAACCTGCCCAGGAACTTTATCCGAGGTGAAGAGCCCTCAGCCTTGTAATTATTATCATTAGTGTGCTTAAAATGGCTAAAGATTGGGGTGGTGTGATGGCACACGGCTCTTAGATCAGAGGAGCAGCGCTGGTGTGGACAACTCTGGTCTCTGTTTAATGACAGCTTGCTGTTGTCCCCAGCTGGAAGAAATCCTGCCTTTCTCCTTCCACCCACAGACTCTCCTCTTCCCCCAGCCTGGTCGTGATTTTTCCTTTAAGATAACAGCTTCAAGCCAATTAAAGAGTGTCTCACACAGTTCTCGCTGTGGGAGACCACGGTGCTTTTAACTGCTATTGTTTGTTAATAAAAATAAATTGTGGGCACCGGGGAGGCAGAAAATCCCACATGGCCTTGGTTTTCTCTTTTCCTCGTTTCCTTTCCCCCCCCCCTCAGCGAGAAGTGGATCATCACAGGCAGGAAGGCTGTGAGAGATGATGTCAGGAGGGGTGTGCTGGGATGGTTTGGCGGGTGGTTGTGCTCCCCCCTGTGTGTGTGTGTCCCCATCCTTGGCTCAGATGCTCTGAGCGTGGTGTAAATCATTGCTTATAAGCTCTGATGGTGGGCTGTGAGCAGGAGGGGGATGAGGCACAGGCAAAACTTGGTGTTTTGCTGCTGCCAGGAGCAGCAGTCTCTGGCAGAGGGATGGAGCATCCTCTGGATCACACCCCGAAGCTGGTGGAGCTCATCCCTCCCAGCTCCCTGCTGCAGCAGCTTGGCTCAGGTTGCACCAGACAACCTTGTCAAATGGCCCCACACTTCCATTTCTGGAGGGGGTTTACTCTGTGCGTCCATCATTTGGTGCCCCTCTGTGTCTTATTTTCTCGACAGCCACAAGAATTCCTTCGTGGGAGGCTTTGCTGAGCCTCAGGTGGAGCAGGGCAGAGTCAGGGGACAGCCCCACACAGCCTGGATCCTTCTGTGTGCCTCAATTCCCTTGTTTCACCAGCTTAAACCCGTTCCCAGGATAAAGTGAGCTGCCCCAGTAAATGAGTTTTAGTGCTGTCAAGTCGATGCAGTAATGGGACTTTTGTAAGTGTGACTGAGGGGGCAGGTGTGGTTTTCACACTCATAATTCACTCGCCTGTGCCAATAGAGCTCTCAGGTATTGACTGACCCTGGGAGGCCTGATAGGTCGTGTGATAAACCTGTGGAGGAGAGGATAATTGAATAAAGATGTCCTGTGACTCAGCCTCAGACTGGAGCTCAAGTCTCCTTGTGTTCACAGGTCTGTGGTTGATAATGCTGGGGAAAAATCTAACTTTGAGATAGCTGTGCAGCTTGTGTGAGGAATTAGGATGGGCACATAGTGCTTTTATCTCTAAGCAGTGATAGGAAAAGTTGATCAGGCTTTGCTAATTCTGGAGGGGATTGAGAGGGTGAAACAAGACAGAACTCAGAAGAGTGGAGAGAGAAAGTTAAAGAAAATAATCCACAGGAACGAGAAATGTCAGGAATACATTTGTCCTTCTGCTTCACTGCCTCCAGAATTCTTTTCTCCTTGAAGTTTCTTGCTGCTTTTTCTGGAAGTCACGAAGGGTGGAGGGAAAAAAAAGAGGAAGAGAGGGATAAAAGAATACAGCTACAAGAACGAAAATAAAATAAAAATCCATTTTATGTATCAGCTGAGCAGATGTTTATCACTAATATCTCCTTCCCTCGAATCTCACCTGCTCTGGGGTGAACTGAATGACCCTCCCAGAGTGCTGCTGTCACTGGAGAGCTGAGGGTCCTTGTATCCCCCCGACACCTGGGGAGGAGAGATTCCCACTGGTGTGTCTCTCACCTCGGATCAGCTCGTCCCTGGCAGTGGGAGGAGAGGAGAGCCATGGTGGCTGGAAGTAAAGCAGGCTCTTTAATGCTGATGAAATCTAAAATGAGGCATAGTTTTTATAGGAACATAGAAATTGCCAGACTGGAACAGAGCTCGGCTTCATATTGTTAAGTATCCTTTTTTAGTACTGGCTGCTTCCAGAAGCTGTGTAAGGAGTTTTGCCCCAAGGGCTGAATCCTTCCAGCCCTCAAACACAAGGAGCTGGCCAGTGCCTTGCAGCATGAAGGGTTTACATGCCATCCAAATCTTATTTTAATGTGTGGGGTGTTTTTAATTTACTCTTGTCATTCTGGCTGTTCATTCTCCTTACAAATGTCGATCCTTCTCTCAGTCTCACTGAGGTTTTGGCTGCAACAATACCTAGTGGTAATGATTTACCCATGCTAATTATGCATTTTGCAGAGGAAAACATATTGTTTGTGGCTTTAAATGGAGTGATTTTTCAGTTTAATTGAACTTACATCTTTGTTTCCCCGGGGCAGGCTTGCAATGCAGTTCCTCCCCCTGAGACACGCAAGCACTTTCCCCAGCTCAGCAACAGCCACTTGTTGAAATGTTTTTCAGGTTCTTTCCCTCTTGTCTGTTCCATTTAAATCTGAGCCTCTCTGCAGATGAAGCTTTGCAAAAGGAAATAGCTCTCTTTGCCTGTCGAAAGAATGAAAAAGGCCCTGTTAAGTTGTTTTGTTGATATTTCCCGACAGTTTTTCAGAATTCCTCGGCGCTCTGCAGCTGTTAAATTTGTTGTCTCAGCTGTGAGGATTACTCCAGCTTTGCTTGAGCTGCCTTTTCTCACCATTCATCAGGCTCCTGGTGAGGCACAGAAAGATCCATCAACACCAAAGCCACCTCCGAACTCGGGTTGGGGTAAAACTCTGCCTTCCCCATCGCCTGGAGAAGAGAGAAGTTGGTGCCAAGTTTTAAAGGGTGTTTGTGTTTCTCCGGGAGCTCGTAGGGTTGCATCGGGATAAAGCCCATAAAGGTTTTGGGAAGCCTGGTCCTGGCACTGCCTCCCAGCACAGCTGGAGGTGCTGGGCCCTGTTGTCCTGGGATGGTCACGTTCTGCAGGGGGATGGTGTTTTTGGAACAGAAATCGCTGGCACAGGGTGCCCAGAGAAGCTGTGGCTGCCCCATCCCTGGAAGTGTCCAAGGGCAGGTTGGAGCAGCCTGGGATAGTGGAAGGTGTCCCTGCCCATGGGGTGAGGCTGGAGGGGCTTGAAGGTCCCTTCCAACCCAAACCAGTCTGTGGTTCTATGAAATAAGGTCTGTGCACGTGGATTTCTTGAGTGCCCTTGGCAGGTTGGGCAGAGGGAACGAGTAGAGAGGTGGCTGATTTTCAAGGATATCTTCATTATCAGTGTGGCAGCTTCGGGAGGGTGGGAGGCTTTTTCAGTGTGATTTAGCATTTTATTCTGCCTTTTGGCTTTTGCTCTACTGTCTAAGAATTTTCCTGCAAAAATCTCAAAATACCAGGACGCTGTGGCGATAGCAGTGAAGGAGAGCCCCATCTCACACAGTCATTAAAAATGTATAAGTAGTTTCAGAAGCAAGTTGCTCCCTCTGAGAAGCAAATCGTCCATAATTCTGCTTGGTATTTAGAGACTTTTATCTCCAGAGAGAACGCAAAACTCTTCAGCGTAGCCCTGATTTATTTTATTCTCTTGATTTTTCAGAGCTAAAGATGAGAAGGGGCTTAGCAGAAAAAGAATTAAATACTTGTGCTGCACAGAGGGAAGCCAGGGGTCAGCTCGTGATCCACCAGCTCTTCAGCAATGCCCCCACCACTCTGGAGGACTCAGGAAACTCTGTTCTCTCCATCCCACTCATTTTGGGGGGGAGCAGATTGAGGAGCAGCTGTCCATCAAGCAGGCTATCACAGCATGCTGTCACTGCAGTAAAGAGGAACCATTACAGCAAGAGCTGTAAATGTACAGGCTGTGACATGTTCCTGCTGGAAACTTCAGCAGAGGAAGTTGGTTTGATTTATTTTTCAGCAAACCGTGCCGAGGATGTCTGGGATAAGTCATCTTCACGTGCACAAGGCGTAGTGCAGGGAGTTGTGATATATCCTGGTCTCTTTAAGTGTTTTCTTGGCTTCCAGGGCTTTCTGCCTTGTGTTGTGTGAAGGAAGGGTATCTCCAGGCTGCACTGGAGTCAGAAGCCCAGCTGTGTCCCCCTGATTCACTGGTGCATCTGGGCAGAATGGATGTTTTATGGCCTCTCCTGGGGAGATGGAAGACAGGCAGGTGCTCCTTGCAGCTGTGAGGATGCAAAAGCTGCTGGGAAGGTGAGCAAGCTCAGCAAGGCAAAAATTACTTTGCAGTGAAGGGGTTTGAACTGTGCTTCCCACCCCTTCATGCTGGAATTTAGAGAGGAGAAGGCAGCTCCAGTGTGGGGACTGGGCAGATAAAGAGAGTTGTGAGGGCTGAAATGCATCTTTCTTCCTTTGAGTGTAGAAACCTTGTTGCAAGACTGCAGGAAAATCCCCTCTTTCTCCCTTCCTCATCCTAAACCTTGAATTCCAGCATCTGTTCCCCCTGCTGGGAGGTGCAGGTGTGGTGCTGGGGGGAAGCACCTTGTGTTGCTCCCCCCAGGTATCTCCCAAGCCCCTCCATCAGGCAGATGGTCCGTGGGTCTGGCTGTGTCATTGTGCTGCTTGGCAACCCCCAAGGTGTGTTTCCCTCGCTGCCAGCTGTTCCCGGGGTTCCTGCTCCAACCTCCGAGTGCAGGGAAGCCGTAGTGAGCGGTGGGTAATGCGTGAGGTGGAGGCAGCATCCCCCTGTGCTCCATGTTCTAGGTAATTACAGCCCTGCCGCTCGTGGAGCAGAGCTCAGCGGGTGCCTTGTATTTATTATTTAGCTTTGCTGTTAACTCGGAGCTGGTGATGCTCAGGCAGCTGCTGCTTCCCTGGGAATCTTGTAATTCTCCTCTCCACCGAAGCGGGCTGCAGACAGCAGAGGCGGCCTTGGGCTCTGTCCCTCAGAGGTGGAAGTCACGGGACCCTTTCCCAAACCTTGGCTGGAGTGAGGGACTCTGTGCAGTTTGTCTTTGGAGAGTTTAAGGTGAGAGCCGCTCGGTTTAGCTCAGTGGTTCACGGAGTCACGGAATCATTGAGGTTGGAAAAGCCCTCCAAGATCATCGAGCCCATCCTTGTCCCCCAGCCCAGAGCCACAGGCAGTCCTTACTTGGGCACTTCCAGGGATGGTGACTCCAAACCTCCCTCCGATGCCTGACCATCCTTTCCATGAGGAAATTCCTCCTGATGTCCAACCTGAACCTCCCCTGGCACAGCCTGAGGCCATTCCCTCTTGTCCTGTCCCTTGTCCCATGGGCATTTCCCTCCTCTTTGATGGGGAATTGTGGGATTTGTGTCTGCCTTTCCCTGCCCCAGTCCTAAACCAGCTCTAGTTGAGCTGTAGTTGTTAATCACCACTGGCTGACAAGGGCAGAGCACACTGGGGGGAGCAGGGAAAGAAGCAGGACCTAAAGAGGCAGCAAACAAGACTGGGAGCCTTGAGGAGAAGCTGGTGTGAGTAAATTTGACATAATCCTGCTGTTTTGTCAATATCTTGGAAAGTTTTGAAATAGCTGCTTCAAAGTGCTCAAATGATATGTTGCTCCACAATCTGTCTCTGCTGCTGCCAACACTTCCAAGCAACCAATTTACCATGTGCTTAACCTTTTAGGGTTTTTCCTCCTCAGGAATTACTCTGTAACTCCCACTGGGGGGGAAAAAAAAAACAAACCAGGAAAACTTCCACTGCCCTTCTGAGGGGTGGCAGATGATTTCCAGGTGCTTTGGGGGAGTTCCTGCTTTTTAGAAATGGGTTGAGCCCACTGAAATCAGGATGCTCTGTCATTTCCAAATGACATTTGAGTGTGGCATCCCTCAATTTTCTGAGACAGAGAGAATTGGGATGCAGGAGGCAGTGCTGGTGGTGAGGGCTTCCCAAGGAAAATGTGATTCACAAGGTGTGATCAAAGTGGAGATGTCCCAGGGCTCCTTGTATTGTCTTTATTTCTGTGGCCATGTCTCAGTATCTCCTGCCTGTAAAAAGGGATAGTCCCTATGGAGACTGCTGAGATAAGCTGGAGGAAGCCTAAATGTAATCTAAAAATAGATTAATTGAAAAATTGTAAGTAAAAAGCTACATCTTTCTCAGACAAAACTCCTGGTAACTTCAAAGGCAGGTTAAAGACTTTGCCTGTGTCAGGACTTTAATGTCTGGCCCAAGAATTAGACAAATGGAATAGCGTGAGAATGTTTGCCAGAAAATTGGAGAAGGGAGAGATAAGGTAACAGATGAAACACTCAAAGTCAGCATTTAAGGACATTGCTGCCTGTGGAGATAATTTTATCAACTCGAGAGACAACCGTTTTTTCTACAAAGTAAAATCTACCCTCCATGTAGCTGTTTAAGATGGTATTTGTTACAAATTTGTTCAAGTGCACTGTGGGAGTTTACTCTGGGACAGCCAGTGCTGGAATCTGTGCTAATGACGAGTTTGGTGGGTTCTCCACCTACTGCTCTTCACTTGGATGGTGTTTTGACTCTGTGTGTTGGGGTGGTGTTACCTTGTATGAGGAGGGAAATTAAAAAAGGATGCTCCCGCTCTTGGTCTGGTGCTGAATCCTTCTGATCCTGTCAGGGAGGGAAGGAGGTGGTGACTGTCATGGGGGGAGAAGCAGTGCAAGGAATTGGTTTCTAGTTTGGAGAGGCCAGAGTGACTCTCTGTCTCCTACACTCATCCCTCAAGTTATCACAGTATCACAGTATAGATAAGGCTGGAAAGGACCTTGAAGATCATCTAGTCCAATCTATAATCTAACTAACCTATCATCTACATCTAGATCATATCACTCAGCACCTCGTCCAGCCTCCCCTTGAACATCTCCAGGGTTGGCGACTCAACCCCCTCTGTGGGCAACCCATTCCACATCCGGATCACTCTTTCAGTAAAAAACCTTTTCCTAATATCAAGTCTAATGTTTTGGTATGAAAACGTTTCGTCCTATCCTAAAACCAGAAGTCAGTATCACATTTTGCATTGCAGGCTGCTTTGAGCAGGAGAAAAACCACAAGAGGAGAGTGAGAATAGAAGTTACGAGATGCGACTCAATGTTGATTTCCATTTGTTTTTGCTGAAATCCTAAAAATGCCAAGATGAAATATTTGGACTTTTCCTCGTGTTTCTTTTCCTTTGGTGGTTTTTTTTTTTTTTTGTTGTTGTTGTTAGAGGCTCTTTGCCCGGTTTGATTCCAATTCCTGAATAATTCATAGTCTGCAAATAGCTTCCTCCTCCCTTCGGTAAATAGACTCTTTGTGCCGGGCGCTTGGCGAGCTGGGAGCATCGGGGCTGCTCAGGGGAGCAGAGGTGCTGACGGGGCTCTGTGTTGTGTCTCTGCAGAGTTATGTCATGCCCAGACCACCAAAGGGCTCCATGAGGATTTATGGAAGATGCCCCGTGTCTTGGCGCCTCTGGTGCTCCTTCTGCTGTGGCTGATGAGGATCTCTGCCAGCCCCCATTCCCTGAGGATTGGTGAGTATTGCCAGCCCCTGGTTGAGGGGTGCCACAGGAACGTCAGTGACACCAAAACACTCCCCCTGTGCTTTTCGTCCCTTCGGGTTGTATTAAAAGGTGCTCAGGAAGAGGCACCGCCGCCTTCCCTCGCTGCCTGTGCGGATTAGGGAACAGAAATGCATCCGGAAAGCTTGTAATGAAACTTGCCTCGAAGTATTGACACTTTGCTCTGTTGTTTAGAAAGGGAACTGCTTCTCCTGGCTGCTCTCCCTGGAGCTCCCAGCTGCCTTTATTAACTATTTGTTGCAGATAAGAAGCAAATCTATCCCTGTCCCCATTTGCAACTTTCACAGGTGACACTTGAAGTAAAATTACTTCTCCCCTCTGCCGGTGGAGCATGAAGCAGCTCAGAAATATAGCAAGGGAGGGTCTGCGCTGGCAGGAGCCTGGGAAGGGTGGCTGGGTGTTTTATATCCCCAGCATGTGTGATTCATGTGCAGCACTCACACCGCACGGTCCCAGCTCTGCAGGCTGCATTTCATGGGGATGGGCAGATCCTCCTCTTGAGCCAGCAGACAGCGATGGGGGTGGATGGTGAATTATCAGGATGCTGAAGGGGGAAAATCCTTCCTTATGGCTTGTACCCCTTCTGTGGGGGGAGTACTGAGGGTGTTTGGGGGTGGGAGAGGAAGGGGAGCTCCCACAACTGCAAACCAGTGTTGGGGCTGGTGGTTGTCCACCTCCACAGCACGACCCAGAGTGAATTGGAAAGGGTGTTTGAGAGGTAGGACTGTGCTTTTGAGCTGCTGCTTGAGAACTGGAAGTGAAAATCCATCCTGCACCACACCTGGCGCAGCTTCCAGGTGGGAATAGCTGCTGCCTTCCAGGGCTCAGCTTGGTGTGTGCTGAGGGGTCCCCACATGGTGTCGTTGGGGTTTTGTTGAGTGTTGTTCCTTCAAGACACAGTTTCATTTTTACAGCATCTCCGACAAAAAAAGTTAATAAAAATAAAGTAGAAAATAAAAAGAGGAGAAAAATATTACTAGCAGCCCTGAAATCATTCCCAAATGCATGCTTTTGGCAAGGCAGGGAGATATGGTATCTAGCAACATAAATCAATGCTCTACATGGAAAACAGACCAGAATGAACATTTAAATATTCAAAGAAAACGCAGCATTTAAGATAATCCTCAAAGCCATCTGGTAATGGGCTGCTGAAATGCACAGTTACATGATCAGTAATGGGAGGTGAAGGTGGGCAATGTCCTGATAAGTTTTCCCCAGGAGGAAGAGATTATTGCCTGCAGCACTTGCTTTCCAGGTAGAAGGAAAAACAGTGGTGCTGAGTCAGGGGCACTTGGCTTGTAAACCAAGCACTGAGCTTCCCTGCTGCTGCTTTTTGGGGTTTGGGGTGGATCTTGGCCCTGGCACCTCTCAGGAGAGTTTCTAGGCAGCAGATTGTTCAATCTTTGAGCACACAGTGACAGGAATTTTTGCTGGCCTGGACGGGGCCCACAGTGAGTGTTGCATTGCAGTGAGCTTTAGAGGCATCATCTGTGCAGGGAAAGGGAGCAGAATATTGGCTGCAGGATGACCTTCCCTGTGCCTTTGGATGCAGAGAAACAGGCTATCAGTTGCTCCATTTCTCTCCTTGATACACAGGGAAAAACATTAGTGCAAACGTTTTTTTTCCAACCTGTTTCCTCAGCCTTAAACTCTTTTTGCTTCTGATCCAGTCTTGGAGAAAGTCTCCTTGTTCACATTGTCCTGGAGACCTTTGTGGGGAAAAAACCAGATCTAAAAGCTTCATCCAGAATGGTGATGTTTTACTGGAAGTGCCTTTTGTTTGTCAGTCAGCAATTCTGGCCTGTCTTGGTGAAGTATTTACCTCCATGGATCCCAAAAGCTGGTTCTGGTCAGGGTGTGAAGAAGCAGAGAGGGTTGGGCACATTCTCAGAGCTCCAGGAGCTTTGTAAGGAATTATCTCAGGGTGTCATGTAGGCCTTGAGTGAGCCAATGTATGGCCTCCCAAAATATCCTGGGACCCAACAGTTGGTGCTTGCCCAAGGTGTGCATCCAATGACACCAAAAGATGAAACCCATCAGCTGGAGAGTGGCATCTCCCCTGGCATCCTGCAGCTTACAATGCCTGTGCAAGTAATTCTGGGTTTGTTTTTTCTCTCGTGTTCACTCATGCTCAGTAAAGTGTCAGGAAATTTGCTTGAGTTATTTACTGAGTTATTTACTCGGCCTTACAGAGCCCTAAATTGGCATCCTTTGTGCTGGATTCATTGGGTGTGCTAACAGCTCCTTTAATATTCATACCCAAGCTGTGGGTTACACATGGCATTGCCCTAACTAGCAGCAGGCTCAGCAGCACTGACAGATGATTTACTGCCAAACTCCTTCCAAGGCCTCCTGTAGCCCTTTCAATTGCTCTTGTCTGTAACTGCCTCTGCAAATCCCCTCTCTGCCTCCCAGCTTTGCAAACCTGATACAGGAGAGGTGCAGCTCTAGCATTAAAGGTGTTTTTTGGGGTGTAACTTGGTGTTGTTCTCCCCCATACCCAGTGATTGTCATCCATCACGGTCCCAGAGCTGTGTGGTTTCATCCACCAGAGAAGCAATTTGTGGTCAAAGTCTCAATGAATCACGGCTGGTGCTCAGGTGTCACTGGAAGTGCCAGCCTGGGACATTTGTCCTTGTTTCTAAGCTTGTTTCCAGAAAAATCTGCAATGCCTGAAGGGCTGTGAATCTCCCACATGTGCTGTGATCATAGAACTGTAATCACAGAATGGTTTGGGTTGGAAGGCACCTTAAAGCTCAGCTCATTCCAGAAGGGACACCCTCCACTGTCCCAGGTCGCTCCAAGCCACGTCCAACCTGGCCTTGGACACTTCC
This sequence comes from Pitta sordida, assembly GCA_013390025.1. Lineage (NCBI taxonomy): Eukaryota > Metazoa > Chordata > Aves > Passeriformes > Pittidae > Pitta > Pitta sordida. The sequence goes on from WEKX01023383.1 coordinate 518,017, forward strand.
AGGGACGGGGCAGCCACAGCTTCCCTGGGAACCCTGTGAGGATAAGGAGGAGCAAAGGCAGCAGAGGGACCACAACCAGCTCAAAGCCTTGTCCAGCAATGCACAGCTGCCTCCAGCACCATGGAAAAGTTCTTCCTTGGAAAAGGTGCCTGTCACGGTGCAGAGTTTGGGGGAGTGAAGGCACCTGCCAAGAGCCCCCTGTGAGGGGGTGTCTGAGCCCTCTGATGCCAAAACGCTCCTGTGCACCAGGAATGCTCGAGCTGACACAACCACTTGCTAAACAGTGACTGCTCCTCCAGAGCCATCACAGGCTATTAAGTAAATGAGACATGTTATGGAAAGGAAAAGAAGAGGAGCCTCTAACACCCCACTGCTGTGTCAGCTTCACATGCAGGTGAACTTCTGAATCTCGTGCCTTCACTTCACTTCCTTTCCATAAAGCCCAAGTGCAGCAGCCACAGAGCATTTTTTCCTCTCTCCCTTTTTTCTTCCTGGACTTGAAATGCCCTGATATCGCTCAGGCAGAGCCAGGGGTTGACTCCACATCAGTCCTGAAATATCTCACACAGCGCAGCAGCAGAGCCCCAAACAACTGTCAGAGCTACACAGACACCTGAGGTGTGCAACACCTCCAGCTCACACCTCATGTCTTGCTTTATTTTTCTGAGCTCTCTATTCCATCTCCCTCTAGACAGCCAGCAAAAAGCCAAGCATCTGGCAGGATGCTGTTGCTCATTTATTTCGGTTCTCACAAACCTTTGTGCTTGGCAGTTTATAGTTCATTTTTATCACCTGTGGACAACTTGCAAAGTCCACAGAGGAAACACAACCAGCCGTCCAGTTTCGTGTAGGTGCCAACGGGGAGAGGCACAGGGTGGTTCCAAGAGGATGTGCTGCTCTCCCAGTGGCCATTCCTGCCCCAGTTAAGCTTTCAGAGATTCCCATCGGTGCTCCCACATCGATGTGTGGGTTCTTTACAGTTTTTCAGGGTAATGGCTGTGCTTGTGTCCTGCTCAGGGCGACTCAGGATGACTTGCAGGCACCTTTTGTCTGCTCCCCGTTCCTGACATATCACACCCAGTCTCTTCCATTCATCTTGTTCTCAGTGTCAACAATTTTGCCAGCAGGATTTGCAGGGTGAAGGGACTGAAAACAGAAATAGAAAACAGTAACCTAGAGACAGGGAATGGTGCGAGTTCAAAGTGTTTTCCTGCTAAATGACAACCCAAGCTGCCTGCAAATAAAACTCTGGAGCTCATCAAGTAACTCTGACCACTGAGGGTGCTTAATAAAGATTACTTTTCTCTAGCTCCACTTGCCTGAGGCATCATTTGTTCCTAATGAGATGCTCCATGGGATTTAAACGCATGAGGGAAGAACAGACTTTCAACCGCAGCCATTGCAAGGAAAACGAGCTTTCTGCTCCAAATCCCGAGTCAGCCCAGGCCCCTCTCCTACCCTGGTGATGCTCCTCAGTCCTGCCAAGATGGACAACCCCCGTGCTTGTCTTGTGCAGGCAGCTCTGCCATGGCATCATCTCGTAAAGACTGGTCATACTGGGAGCTGCACCCTGGGCAGAGCCACTGCAGCCTCACCTGGGGTGGCCATTGCATGGGACACCAATGGCTTTGCACAAGCACTGCAGGATATTTCCGTGCCAACTCAGCCGTTCTTGTGCTTTATCTTGTGTGATCACCAAGATCGTGGTATTCCTGAGCATGGCTGGAATGATAAAGAACTTCTTCCCCCTCACCAGGGCCCCCAAGGAAAGAACCACGCCAAAAAATTCCACATGCCACTGGAATGGATCTAAACACACAGCATAATAAATACTTGAGGTCTGCAACTGCCAAGCTCTTCTCTGTGCAAGGGATGTGGAACAAAATGTCCTGAAGTGCTGAAGCCAAGCAGCAGAATGGGCTTCTGTCCTGGACAAATGGGAGGAGCAGATGAACATGACCAGAAAACTACTCTGCAAGGGCGAAGGAAGGGATAAGATGAGGGTTATCCCACCCTGGTAAAGTTAGAAAAATGTGTGTCAAACCCCACAGCCTGCACACACGTGCAGCCATAACCACAATTTCTGTCAGATCCAGGAGACTACAAAGACTAAAAATCAGGGTTGGGACGAGGGGGGAATCTGTAATGGACATGGAGATCCTCAGACAAACCCAAGCTGACACCACATCACGACTTTTCAGACTTCATTACCCCTTGGGCTTGGCAAGGAGATCACAGAAGTTTTAAGCTCTCCTAGGATGAGCCTCAGGCTAAATCTCAGCCATTCATCCTGGCCTGCACCTGCACAATAGGAAACCAGGAGTAATTCCAGAGGACACAGCACAGGCCAGCTCCACTGAGGCTGCACCGTGGTACAACACAGGGAAGGGAACAGCAATACCTCCAGGGAAAAGAATAAATGATATGTGGGGATATAGAGCCCTTTCCTTGACTAGTTCCTGCTTCCCCAGCTCCAGCTTCCTCCCTGAACACAATTTCAGCAGCATGAGATACAAGAACTTTTGGCATTTATAGGAACCAGGTTGTTGGACGTGCCCAGGAGAAGAGACAAAATACAGGATGGGCAGGCTCTGTCAGGAAATGGCTCAGCTCTGCCTGCAGCCAGATTTATTGGCTCTCCTAACAACAACAACAAGGATACCAAAGATGGAATATTTACAGAAGACAGTTTCCTTTGCCTAGAACAGAGCATAATCCAGAGAAGTTACCCACAGGTTCCCACAGGGGCTGGAGTTTGATCCTGGATTCCTGCAACCCATCTGAGCCTCCCAACCCACCGAGGAGTTGGAGTTGATTTCTCTCTCAAAACTGAAAACAGCTTGAAAATTCTCAAATCCTCCAAGCAAAGAGCATAAGATATTCTGAAATCTCGGTTATACAACTGAGGAAAAAAAAATCAGTCTTCGTGCTTTGGTCCTTTGCAGCAGGTGCTCCCCTCTAAGCCAAGTGCCATTCCTGCAAGCTGGAACCTCCCAGGCTCAGAGACTGGCTCCATGAGCCAAGAGCAGAGTCCCCCAGTGCTGAAAGGTGACTGCTCAGCACCAAGGCCAGATCCTTCGCTCCGCGGGCAATTTTAGGAGCATCTGGAGCAGTTGTGCTTTCATGGCTGTCACTAGAGAGAGATGGGTCAGAAGCACATGTGAGGTGACAGGTGACATCTGCACTGACCCAGGTGGGCAGCTGAAGTACCCGGTGGCTCTTCTGCACCAGTTCTGCTCTTGTAGGTAATCAGTGCCCATTAATAATTATGTATTAGTCTCTTTGTTCAGCCCCTGACATTGCCAGCACTCTCCCTTTCCCTCCTAAATATCACAAGAGTTCCTTCCCAGGGCTCCAGGAGAAGCCTGAGGACATTCATTTCCCCCAGGAGAGGTGATGTGGCCCTGTGCTAGAAATGCTCCTCAGGGACATGTGGGACCCAGAACAGGGATCACCTCACCAGAAGAAAGTGATACCTACTGTTAGGTGATACCACTCCCTTTCTGCTTTTAGCAGAAAGAACTACCCAAGAAACTTGAACAATGATCAAACCACTTATAAAGCAGTGAACAAGATCCTCGTGAAAGTACAAAGCACTCATGGGGAAACTATCACCTCCCCTTTCCTCTTGTGGCTCCATTCTGGAGGATGATGGCACCGCTGGTCCTTCCCTTTCATCATATCCATGTACCCCCACAGACTGAGTTTTCCTTCAGGAATCCTTGCAGCAGATTAAAACCCAGTTTATTAAATAAGGCAGCACTCTAACAAGGGTAATCCACCGATAATTTCACTCACTTAAACCCTATTTTATCTCAACCAAGTAGACTTATTTCCATTTAACAATCTTAATTCTTTTAGCATTTCCCAGCTCCCAAATTGGCTTCGACGGCAGCATTGACATTCAGCCATCACCTTCACATAAAGTTCCATTTAGTCTCTCCAAACCCCTACAGTGTCTGGAGGTGTAAGAGGAATTCATTAGTGATGTCTCTGGGGAAACGAGCCGTCCCTCCCTGCAGCCTTTGTACATCCACAGGCCTCATTTGGCAGGGGTCGAGCCAGGGCTGGAATCGGCTGCTCCTCCACTCAGGTCCCTCCCATTGCTCCCTTCCAGCTCCACCTCTCAGCTGACAACATCTGCATTCTCTGCTTCTCGCTGCTCTGAACTTGGCGCTTCATTTTCATCTGTGGCTCACGGAGCCCCCTCGTTCCTCCCAGCCCCACGAGCAGCAGCTCTGCCCATCCCTCCCTCCTGCAAGGAGGTCTCTGCCAGCCCCCAACCATTCTGGGATTATGCCCTGCCTCCAGCCATGCTTATGAGCATCTGTCTCCATGCATTCCCCAGGCCTCCCTCATTCCAGGAGCTCTCCTCCAGCCAGGATCTCCACCTTCTGCTTCTCAGGCCTCCCACATTCTCTCCCCTCCAGAGTAACCCTCCCCAAAGAAGGGCTCTGGGGTATGACGCCACCCTAACGTGGCATTATCCTTTGGGATGCTTTTCCCAGCCACAAAATCCATTTGTCCTGCCTGCCCACAGCTGTTTCTGGCACAGATTGTGCCCTGGGTGTTTGTCCTTGTCTCCCACGTGCCCACTGCTCCCCTGCCCATCAGCACAGCTCACAGCTCCGTGCTTTGCATGGCAAATATCCCACAGGAAAGCCAAATTCATCCTTTCAGGTTCTCCCATCCTTCCCTTTTCCTCCAGCAATCTCAGGCAGCAGATTCAATCTTGTCACAGCGAGGGCTCTGGGAGGGAGAAGAAGAGTACAAAGCTGGGAGAAAGGCTTTGTGGGGAAGGGAAAGACCCCTCACCAGGATCTGCCCCACCTGCTTTGTCAGCAGGTTGTTCCCCTGGGATTGGGACTTTTCCATGTGCCATAGGTTCCTAACACCTGGATCTCAAGAACAAGAGCTTTTGAAGCCAAGCCAGGCCAATTTGGGCTTTCAGCTTTGCAGGGGTGTGTTTCTCTTACACTGAGCCAGGAGCAATTAGCTGCAGAGGGGCACTCGAGATAAGTGCCCTTTCAGGTCAGAAGCACCTGTTCTGGGCAGGCTGCCCAAGAGCCCTGCAGTGCCTCATGCCAGGCAAGAGGGCTTTGACACCTTCCTGAGCTCAGCATCCTGGAGAGCTCCTGAGCTTGCAGTCCACCCCTCCACAGAGCAAGGACAAGGGAATGTGCCAAGAGCAAGGAAAAAGCCTCTGAGCACAAGGTGTGTAGCTTCAAGCAGAAAAAAAAACCCTACCTTGCGCTCACAACATGGGGATCTCGCTTCTGCTCCAGCAGACTGGAGCTGGGGGGCCTTTCTGTCTCTCAGAAAGGTTGGAACAGCTCATAGGTAACAAAACTGGCTTTATCTCAACCCATCCTTAGCAACTTGGGTGACTCCCTTAAATCTGCAAGGCAACCCTCCCCCTCACTTCCCAAACAGGACCCTCAAATCACGTCACAGTCACTACAGGGATGCAATTCCCTAAAAACAAGCCTCATGTTCTTCAGCCCCAGAACTGCTTGTGCCTGGCTGGGGGACTTGCTTCCCCTCGGTGCTTATCTGAATTTTGTAACTCAACCCAACTGCCGTCCACATCCCCAAATTCAGTTCAGATGATTCTTTACATCAGTTAATTGGCCTGTGGGGAGGGACGGGTCTGGAGCTCCAAGTATCGCTGACACTGGCACAAAGTTTTCAGGTGCTCTGGGCTGCCAGGACCTTGCAGTGGGATGGCACTGGCTCCAGCAAGGCTCTGAGAAGGATATTTAATTCAGGCTTATTCTGCAGCGAAGTCAAACTCACCAGAGAGTGTGTGAAATCCATCGTTCCCCAGCTGCCCACACTGATAGCCAAGGGCGAGGGGCTGGGCAGCAGGAATCTGTAATGCAGACTAATGCACAATCCCATCTCACGCCACACTGGAGCTTTCTGCAGAAATTCCAGCTTTGCTGAAATTGGCTCAGAGTTGGAATTAATTTTGGCAGCTGTTTAGGCAGGGAACCAAGGATATTTCATTCATGTAATTGACTTTTTTATTCACATATATATATATATATATATATATATGAAAAAAATAACGATGGAAAGTGCAGAGCAGCTCCTGCTAGGACTGGCTTTACCCCTGTGAAACAAAAAGATCTGTATTAAAAATGGCTCAGCGGTTAAATACACAAAGTGCTGCCCAGGGCAATAACAGTATTTAGATATAAGTTACCTGACTCTCAGCTCCTGATCCTTGGCTTTGGGAAAATCTTTAACATTTAGGAACAAGTGTTAAAAAACAGATCTCTGACGCAAAACTCTGCCCAGGCGCCTCTCCGTGTCCATCCTCTGGCACTCGCCCTGCCCTGGTGGGCAAATGACTTTGAACAAACAAGAAAATGAAGAAATAGAATGTTGATTTGCTACTTAAATATCCCAGCTCTTTTCCATAAGCACCAGCTGGCTCTCCCATCCAGATGCTCTGCACACAGAGATCTATATCTATATAATATGTATGTGGATACATAATGAATCAAAACAAAGCTTAAAGGCCTCTCGGGATGTCCGGGATGAGCTGCCTCTCGGACATTAATGAACAGGAACAGATGAGTAAAAATAACTCTGCCACAGAGAAAGAGATGGTCTGTCTCGCTGAATCCACCTCTCTCCTCACTCCCTGCCCTAAAATATAAATCTGCTTATTATTTATTCTTCATATTACCATCCTGCTGGGCTCCTCAGCCGCAGACTAGGAGCTCATTATGTTTTATGTGGCAGAACTGCAGCCTGGAGAGACGCGCAGCCCTCCCACGCCTCTCCCACGCGAGGCAGGGGGCTCTGCTGGGTGTGAGCTGAGCTGATCTGCCTGGCACACACCACGGGCACCTTCCTCCTGCAGGGCACCAGCAGGGCAGGCTCGCCCCACTCTGCCCCAAGCCCCTCTTTCCTCCGTGGAGTCTCCCTGGAGAACGTGGACTGGTCCATTTTTAAGCCAAACACATTCGAACTTTGAGCACACTCAGTTCATGTAGAAACCTCCACGGTGGAGGAAACCATCAGTCCCTCCCTTTTTGGTGCCCAGCCCTGTCAGTATTCCAGACAGGCCCCTCAGTGCTCCAAACCAGAGCAAAATGTGCATCCTCGAGCTCAGCCCAGTTCCCACTCGCTCTCTCCCAGGGCTCCCGGCTGGAAGTGCTCGCTTTCCTCCAGCAGTTTTCGCTCACACTTCCATGGTGCTAATGAGCCTCCTGCCTCTGCAGGCTGAGAGGATGCTGAGCACATCCCCAGGAAAATCTGCAGCCAGGGATTCAGTGGGAATGGCGTGCAGACCCCTGCCTGCACACGGGGACTGTCCAGGTTCAGCCTTGGCACACGTGCTGAGCCTCAGCTCTGCCCAAAAGCATTCCAGAAACCCACTTGTCACCGGATCATCTGAGAGAAGAGCAGGTGAGCTGAGACACTGCAGCAGTCACCAATCTCTGAACAGTTTCAGTTGCCTTTTTCTGAAAAAACCCACCAGCTTCTTTTATCCTGGAAGCAGCCGCCAGGGATGAGTTGCTTTGGCAGGAGCTGAGGAACTTTAAGGTCCTTTCCAGCCCAAACCATTCTGGGATTCATTGTAAGTCTAGAGGAGGCTTTGCTGAAATGGCCTGGCACCTATGGGTGGCTTCTGTAGAAATAAACATTTAAGCACATAAGATGCCATTCTCCTAGAAGAATAATCAAAGCAAAATTAAAAGGGCAAATGGCAAATGAATGTTGTATTTTTCTCTACCTCTCACCACTCTTCAGCAGCAACTAGCTGTGAATCTACTTTACCTTAATGAACTTAACTTCCTAATATTGGGGAAAATATTAATATTTCATCCCGATAGCTGCATCCTTGTCCCACCCCTCAAGCCAAGCTGGGATTATCACAGTCCAAACACGGAAGGACATGAAAATGCACATCCAAGGAGTGCTGCCGCCCCTCAGGTGCGTGGGTACAGCCTTAGGCATTGGGGCCCTGCTGCTCACAATGGTTTCTTTGCAAGGATTATTTTTAATCCTTTAAAACCAGGTTCACACACAGTGCACCACACGTGTCTCCGAGACCTGCTTTGATTCCAGCCCAGTTCTTCCCCTCTGCTCTGCTGCCTTCTGGAGGGGGGTTCCTGGGCTGTGCCCCTTGCCATGGGGAGAGTCACCCAACCCACACCAGGGCTCTGTTTTCTTTTCATTCATCCTCATTCCAGGCAGAAAGGTTTTCCAGCAACAGCACCACCATGTGAGACTCGGAGATTGTTTCTGTGCTTGGAGCTGGTCGCAGCAGCCTCGCCGGGTTCAAAGCCAGGGTGAGGCAATTTCTCTGCTGGGGAGCAGCAAATCCATGAACAGTTTATTCCAGTGGCATCAGTGTCGTCCACAAAGGGCTTGGATACGGCAGAAAGCAGCTCTGCATAAGGAAAGGAGTTTGTGCTTTGGCTGTGCTGAATGAGCTTCTCCACTTCCCGCAGGAGTTTGAATCCGTGTGAGGCAGCTGGAAATAGGATATGGGGTACTGGGCATGGCAGTGGCCAACCTGCCACAAAGCCACAGCTCTCCCTGCCTGCCAGAAAAGGCACAGCTGTGTTTCCCCCAGCTCAGCCTGCACACCTTGGGAGGAAGCTTTTGTAGCTGCCCAGCGGGGCCAACATCAGCATTTTCCTTCTTGCAGCATCCAGGGGACCGGCTGCACCTTCATCAGCGCTGTCACCATCACCCTTTAAAATGTTAATGCTGAATAACACGCTGCCTTGTGGGATCTTCTCTGCGGTGCCTGCAGGAGAATTATGTATATCCTCTGGGAGCTGGGGAAGCTGAACTAAATGCTCCACAATTCTGTTCGTTGCCGTTATCGTTCATTTTTTGCCTCACGCGTTTTTAGTGCTTCTCCCTCCAGCTCAGACAGGCCAGGGTACGAACTGCATCGGGCAGGGGCAGCTCTGGGGCCTTCAGCTCACTGAGAAAGTGGCTTTGTACATCCTCAGCACCTCAGGAGGGTAATTACAGAGGGATTGAAGGCCACGCAAGTGATGCTCTGCTACCCAGGGAGACAGGCAGGGAAGAGAGGGGCACTGCACAACCACAGGGGTGCAGGAAAAGCTGGATGGACATCTCGAGTCTGCCTCTTCTCACCTCCTTCAGCATGCACAGCTGCTTCAAACTGGCAGAGAATAGGTTTAGATGGGATATTAGGAAATAATTCCTCCCTGTGAGGGTGGGGAGGCTCTGGCACAGGGTGCCCAGAGAAGCTGTGGCTGCCCCATCCCTGGGAGTGTCCAAGGCCAGGTTGGAGCAGCCTGGGATGGTGGAATGAGATGAGCTTTAAGGTCCCTTCCCACCCAAACCAGTCTGTGAGTCTGTAACTGCTGGTTCTCCTGCCCCTTTCAATTGCAGACTGTGACAGGCCAGTGCCTGTTTGTTGTCCTGGGACCATCAAATTTTATTGGGAGGAAATGAGAAGCATTTTCAGGCATTTACTACCAGCTCAGAGAGTCTTTGAGCAGCAGTTCGTGCCACTGAGCGTGATTTTGGAGGATGTGTCCTCGCTCTCAGGGAATCAATTAACCTCAGAAAGATTTTTGTGGCTTGGCTTGAAGAAAACTGGCTGTGAGAATTTCCTCTTCAGCTGCTAAAATCAGCCACCTTTAGCATGAAGCGTGGAGGGTTTCTAACACAGAAAGGTGAAGTGAGAACAAAAAAATAGAATAAATAACAGAAGAAATGCAAAAAAAAAAAAAGAGCATCTGTGACTAAAACCCTTCTGAAAACCAGTCATTTGCCGAATATAGCTGCACCACTTTTGTTTGAAATGTCCTGGCTCTGTTCTTTGCTCCCCCCCCCAACCCTCCCCACCTGGAAACAATCCAACATTATCTCTGCATGAAAAGGCAGAACTGGCTCTGGGGGTGTGTGTGTTCTGAGCTACATCCAGCACCTGCAGGGAGCTGCAACAGGTTTGTCTGTCTGCTCATGGTTTGGAAGCCTTTTGGAGGGAGGGCAGAGTGGTTTGTGTAGGGGAATGTGCGAGTACATCCTCACCTGGCACAGGTCAGGGCAGCCTGTCAGGGCTAAAGCTCGTGCTCTCCTGGGAGCTGTCGGAGCTGTGAGCTGCTGTAGTTCACGGGAGTTCACTCTTTAGACTTGGAATATCATCACTTCTCCGCTGGTTTTATAGATTTTTCTACTAGAGCTGAATTAAGCAGGTTCTCCAGTGCCGTGGGGGAAAGCGTTACCGGCTCCCTGACCTGGAGTTCTCACCAGCACGAACATCCTTCCCAGTTTTTGCAGTGGGTTTGAGTGGGGTGAATTTTCTCTCTCGGCTGCAGGAGTGAAATTTAACGCAGGCATTACTTCTCACACCTCCCCTCGCTTTCCCTTGGGGTTCTGGCAACAAACCTCAGCCAAGTGCATCCCTGGGTTCTGAGGCATCTGGATGGGAGCTGTTGGGTTAACCATTTCCAGGAGAAACACCAAACTTTGCCTTTCCCTTCTCAGAAAACCATTCCCCAGGTACTAAACTGGAATGCATTTGGTTAAATCTACAGATCTGAAAATGCAAAAGTATTAGCATTGGGTTTATGTGTTTTTCCAGCCTGAGTGGATTTCTGGTTGCACCAAGAGCTCTTGGCTGGGAGAGCAGGTTGTGGTACAGGGTTCTGAGGCGTTTTTTCCTTACTTTTCTAAGCCTGGGCACGCCACACACGTACTTTAGATTTCAGTCTCAGCCTAGCTAATCTGCTTTCTGACCTACAGAAGAAAATAGCTGGTAATTATTTGTTTACTTTGTGCAATTCAACTGTGCAAGAGCTTCCTTAGAAGAGCCAGGCTGGGTGATTAGGAGAGGAGGTTTATTTTATTTTATTTTGTTTTGTTTTCCCTGGCACGTTGTCTTTTCATTCGGAAGGACCGAATTTCTTGGGGGTATTGCCGTTTTTAGGAGCCCTGAACCCTGTAACAGCATTAAATCTGTAAAACAGCAAGATTCGAAGCAGAGAGGGGTTGGTGGGGGATCAGAAGTTCAGTGTTGTCAGGGTTTGGGAGATAGGGACTGGCCTGAGGCCACGAGCAGTGTCACACTGATGGGTTTGGATGGGACTGTCAGGCACAGCCTTTGCTGATTCACAACCCCTTTTTTTCCCGCGTTATGCCTCTAATCTGACCCTGCATTGCCATGGGAGCAGGAGGGTGCTGAGCATCTTGCAGACAACAAAACCTCCTTTTTAGGCTGGGATTATTCAACTAATCTCGTGATTATGCTGATAATCCCCTTTGCGGTGATGCCCCTCTGCAAGGAGCTTTCCCCTCGGGGACTTCCAAGTCCCAAATCCCATTTTCTCCTAATGCTGGAGTGCTCTATATTAAATTAAGGCACTCTCAGGGATCAGGGGTGTAACAGCCCGATGGCATTGGAAGCTTTGGAGTCTCCGGTGTGCTGGGCCCGTGGTGGGGATGGAGAGGGGATGGGTTTTCACACGTGTCCCTGCAGCAGGACAGGCTGTGAGCAGTGTCACAGCACAGTCACCCATTCCTGGGCTCGCTGGCTCTGCGGGTCACAGAATCACAGAATCAGTAAGGTTGGAAAAGACCATAGAGATCATCAAGTCCAACCTATCCCCTATTACCTAACCTAGCCAAACCTGTTACCTCACCTGTTGCCATCCTACTACCAACACACCATCCTACCTATAACACACTACCCTAATATCTAGGTCATGCCACCAAGAACTTCATCCAACCTTTTCTTAAACACCTCTAGGGACGGTGACTCCACCACCTCCTTGGGCAGCCCATTCCACTGAGAGATCACCCTCTCTGTGATTCCAGGCGGGATGTTTCTCATCCCAAGAGGGGAAGCGGCTGATGCGCTGCTACCCCCGGAGGCAGGCAGGAGGCAGGGAAAGCAGCTCTGCTCCCTTCCCCCTCCCGCTGCCAGGTACTTGGCGGCAAATAAATATTTTGCTCACAACTCATTGGAGGTGGCATCTAACCAGATGTGCTCTCACTTGGTACGGCAGGAGATTTATTTGGTTGTCCATTTATAGCTTATTATTTTCTTCTGTCTCCCCCCTCCCCAACTTAATAGCAGTTTGCTATCCACCAGGGTATACATTTTCTTCTGATTAAGTGCCATTTAGCCGTTGGCTGCTTGCTCATTTTACTTTTATAGGCACATTTACAGCAGCACAGACAGAGGCACAAGCGCCTGGGAGCAAGGGGAAGGAGAATGGAGAGTCACAGCAGCTTGATTAGATTGGATTTTAATAAAGTTTCCAGCTAAACTGCATCACAGCCTGGGTTTGGACTGGAGGGGATCTCCAGAGGTCGCTTCCAACCCGAATTGTTCTGTGATTCTGTGATGCACAGCTCCTCACCTGGTGGGACAGCCGGTGGGAGAATTCCCGTGGGATCCATGACCATCAGGGGTGTCTGAACTCTGCACAGCTCAGGGCTCATCGCCTCAGGGTGAACTGAGATTTCCCAGCTTTCCGCAGCTGCTAATTAGTCGCAGATGATGAGATAATTTATAAAAATTAGGAGTGATTTTTCTTCATTGTGCTAATATCACTTGGCAATAAAACTGCTCTTTTAAGAGGGTGACTTTTCTCTAATGTAGGGATCAAGGCTAAAAATATTCATGGGTGTATGTCAGTGCTCCATAACCACACGCGAAGAGGCTTTTCAGAAGTTCATTTGTACCAGAAGAAATGAATTAAAATTGAAATGCAGACCTCAGTGTTGCTTAGAGCAGAGAGCCCTGTTTGGAAAGAGATGTTTGATGGTGTCACCTTGGTGTCAGGGCAGTAGGAAAAATAATCCCTCTCTCTGGAAGGAGGTTTAACGTGGAGCAGACAGCTTGTGTTCCGTGGGGGGTTTGGCAGTGAATCAGCAAAACGAAGGTGGCTTTTCTCCCCCTTCCCCAGGAGTGACAGTGACTCATTGCCAGCTCCTCACGTCACCCAGGCAGGAGTAGCAACTCGCAGGGAGAGCTACAAGAGGAGTGTTTTGTCTCTTGAGCAGAGTGCCCGGGGGAAACAGGATGCAGGAGCCAAGGGAGAGGCGTGGGAGCAGAGCAGCAGGATGAGGTGCTGCTTCTCCAGGGGCTCCCCGTGGCACTGGGACTCATTCCCTGGGGAGAGGAGGTGGAGACGTGGTGGTGGGATTTGTTCCTCGTGCCACATGGTTGTTTGAAGGTGGGACCAGGTGCTTGTTGCCCCTTTAGCTGCTCTGAGAGTGTCCTGAGCCCTGAAGCGTGTGAGGGTCTGGTGGGAGCTGGGAAACAGGGGTGTTGCTGTGGCAGTTGTTTGGAAAAAGACATTCATGAGGCTGAAGAATGAATTTTCCATGAACTCTGAAGGCCTCCACTACTCCATCAGCTTCCTAATGATTTTGTCACAGTGTTAATCCCTCGGGTGAGCGGCAGCATTTTGATACCAGCAAACAAATTTGTGTTTCTGCACAGATAACCCAACGTGGAGTCAAGCAGGAGGGCAGCAGACAATTCATCAGCTTCTAATGGGCCCTGCACATTTCAGGCAGGGCTGGATTCAGCCCTGGTGTGCCAGGAGCCCTGTCCCTGCCCCCTGCATCCCTGGGTTTTCTCAGGGAGTGTGTTTCTGCATGGAACACGTGCACACAGGGAACCTGGCGTGGCTCGTGGTGATGCCCAGGATCTCCAGCTGAGCTGGAACACCCTCGGTGCCCCTTCTGCATGGAGTGAGTTATAGTGAGAGGCAATTCCTGTTTACAGAGCTTACAGAATGGCAAATCCTGGGGGAGTGGAGAAGGTGGAGTGGGTCAGTTCTGTACAACAGGTGATGGATATGTTGAGCTCAGAGGGTGTTGTGAGTACAGAAAGTTTTCATAGATTTAAGAGGCGACTGGACAAGCACAGGGAAAAGAGAAGCACTTAAGAGTTATTAAATATATAAACAACATCAGTCTCAGAAGTTTCCTAACCTGAGAGTAGCCGAGGGCTGGGAGGCTATTAGTAGGAATTATTGGATGGACTTTTGGTTTGACAGTAACATTTGTTCTTACGACCCAGATATGAAGCAGAGGCGCAGAGAAAATGAAAGGAATTGCCTGTAGCAAGCTCTCAAATTAGCACCTCTATCTCCCAAGTCCCAGTCCATGAAGGCTGAAAAGTGTGGAAATCTGCCTGGGCTGTTGGCAGCACACAGAGGAAACTCGTGGCAGCAGTGACACAGTGCAAAGGGCCAAGGAACAGGGATCAGGGGATGGGGCAGGTTTGGGAGCAGCACCTGGAAGAGGGAGCAGTTTGCTGTGTGCAGATGCTGGTGGTGTGATGGAGATGGCGCACCCAGGGCAGCAAACAGCACTGCGTGAGTGTGAAATTGCCTTCCCAGGTGAGAGAGACACAAGGCAAGTGTGTGGGAATGGAGTGGAGTTCTGAGGGGGCATCGGCGTGACAAGCATGGGGATATGGAGCTGTGTGTGTGTGTGCAGAGTGGGGAGAGCTGGAGCTGGGTGTCCGTGTGTGAAATAAACTGCCACGGAGCACAAGGGCACAGACAGGGAGATGGGCAGGAGGGGAGGGACTGACCCAGCTGCTGAGGTGTGTGACAAAAGCTGAATGCCTCAGCAAAGCCTGGGTGCTCTGGTGGTTGCAGGAATTGCCGGGGGACTGTCCTGCTCAGTGCGAGCAGGACCCAAATCCCCTTGGGATCCAATGGTTGGGATGAGATGGAGGGGCCGTATCCCAGCAAGGGATGTGCTGCACATGCTGCACTTCTGTCATCAGCCACAGAACAAACTGATCCCCAAAGCCCTTTGGAGCAGGTATTTGCTCAAGCCCAGCACGGGAAGTTACTTCTTGGAATTATCCTTTGCTTCTGTGAAAGCAGAATAAATGTAAACCTGCTTGGTTTTTGTCACATTAAACAAAGCACCCTTCTCCCATTTCTGTAGCGGCATGTTCATTTCTTCCTTTTTAATGCCATCCTTAAATATCTTCTTCATGTCTAAGTGATTCTCTCTTGCACTTTATGGTGGAATTATCTTGCTGTCTCTACGTCAGCTTTAGTTGCCACTTTTCTAGGAAAAGCATATTGTATTCATTCAACCTCAGTGTAGATGTTGATAGATAATTCTTCCCAGCATTTTATTAGTCTCCATTGAATCTCTTCTCATTTAAACATCTATGGTTTTATAGTTTTGGGTGCCTTGCTTTATCTCTCTGTGCATAGACAGAGCTGTGAGCACGACCTCATTGAGACTCCATTAGGAGGACTCACATCCTGGACTAATCTTATCCGTGATGTGCCTTTGAATCTTCCCTTACTGCGAGTCCTTTCTAATTCAGTCTCTCATACATCTTTTCTTCAGTCCTGTTTTTCAAACCAGGGCTCTTTTGATGGTGTTTGCAAGAGCTGTGATCTTGTCCGGCGTGATGTGATGTGTGGGGGTCAGCTGGGACATGGGACAGGTAGGACGTGGGACATTGGACAGGTGGGACATTGGACAGGTGGGACATGGACAGGTGGGATATTTTATTATTTCCATGAAAAACAGGGAATTTGCACCACCCTCTGCAAGGAGGCAAATCAGTCTGGTCCAGAGATCTTCTGTGAAACCTTCCCCACCAAGAGGAACGTGGATCTGGGATTGTGATGGCGACATGGAAAGGGTCAAACTGTGGCTGGGCGAAGCAGAGGAGGGAAAGATGGAGCAGCGAGATAAGGAGGAGGGAACTCGGTCATTCCTCATTAGCAAGTGGTGCTTGCTCTTTAAAAGGGCAGAACAAACCCCCTCAATCCCCTTGCCCTGCAGGTCAATAAAATGAACACTTACTAATGGTTGAATCAGAGACTCAACAACTTCATTACAGCTGTAAAATCAATCGGCATTATCAAGCTCCTTCTATTGATCTGTGCTGCAGAATGTCAACATGTTCTGGTGGATGGCCGTGAGCAGACAGTGCTCCTCACTTAATATCTCTGAAGCAGAGATATTAAAAGACATGCTGAACACGCCAGTCTCTTCCTGATGGGTCAGACCTTGCTTGGGTTTTCCATCTGGGCTCCCTGCAGGTGATCCCCAGCTCAGCACTCAGGTGAGCTGCTGGCAGAAGGTGCACTGGAGCAGAGAGGCCACAAGCAGAGCAGGAAGGTCGGCTGGTGCTGTAAGAAGTCCACACAGCCCTGTGAGAAGGGCCACTGAGCAAATTTGTAGCTTCTGGAACTGCTGCTGGGAACCTTGGATGGAAATGACAATGTGGCTAATAAGGTCTAATTGGCTATTAAAGGAGGAAGCAGCCCCAGAGATGCTCAGGGCCAATTAACCCTGGGAGCCAGTGCATGACACTGTGCTGCTGGGCAGGGATGTGTGTGAGCCACTCAGACACGGGGAGAAAAGGAGCAGGGCAGGTCCTTCCCCAGGTCTCTGGGAAATAGCTCAGGGTTTTTCAGGCCGCAGCAAGTTAAGTGTTTTCTTGCCTTTGTAGGGCTGGGGGCTGGATGAGTGTCTGACTACTCTGGGTGCACCCTTAGAGAAACCCCCGAGGGGATCAAAGGGACCCTGCTGAGATGGAACTCCTCCAGAGGCTTTTTATTTTAATATCTGCTTAGCTCTGGGGAACTGAAAGCTGAATCAGGTGAAGGGATCCATGGGGAAGATTTATTCCTGCATCTTGGCATGTGCTGCTGGCACAGGCTTGTTGTCAGAGGGTGGTGTTGGGCTGCGATGGAGGCCAGTGACGGTCCAGCTGTGTGGTGACAAGTGTCAGCCCCAAGGCTCAGCCTTGGAGTCACAGCTGGGGACCGTGGGGAGACAGGTCGGCTCGGACAGGAGGTGCCTTGGGATGCCAGGATTGTTCCTTGAACAAGCCAGTCAAAGCCAACAGGGGACTGTGGGCAGCTCAATCAGTCATCCTGCCTCAAACACTGGCTGAGATCAGGGCCGTGGGGAGCCGGGGTTTTGACACAGGCTTGTTGCTAATTTGAATAAACAAATTGCATCTAATGGTTTTGTCCTTTAATTGATGCCAGTGCCTCCTTATGAAAGGAAAATGGAGATATTCAGTGTTGCAAAGCAAGCTACCTTTTTCAGAGTGTTTTCCTGCTAGGAGTGTGCACGGAGAAAATGGGATTTGGGTGGATTTGACTCAGAATTGGGACTCGTGAGTCTCAGCATAATATGAACTGTGTGTCATATGCTGGAGTCTATTGCTTTATGAACTTTTATTGCATGAGGCCGACTTTGTGTGTTGCCCTTGGTGGTCTCTCTCTTGTTCCTTTTCCTCCTGTTGATTTCGTTATTTCCCATTTCTGCATTTTTTTTTTATTTTATTATTTCTAGTTTCTGTATTTTTGCTGCTCTGAACTCAAACTGTTCTGAAAATCCAGCGAGTTCAGTCCAAGCAGGAGATGAGTTCAAAGACAGGGCTCAGCTCCTGGACTTGGAGCAGCAGCAGGTTGATGTTGTTTGTCTTCACCTTGGCTTTTGGCAGAGTGGAGAGAAGGGGACTGTGACTGTCGGGTCTGTCAGTGACACCCATGGTTTGTTTGCCTGATGCCATGAAAGAAGTGATACACTGCTGATATCCCAGTTCTCACAGCAGTTTTCCATGAAAAGCTGAGCTGAGCAGAAGGGTAGAGTTTCTGTCCTCTTTTCTGATGATGGTTCTCTCGTGTTGCGTTGAGGAAGCAGCTGAAAAAGGATCTAGTGCTGACCCAGCAGTACAGACAAGCTGATTAGCTTCTTCAAACCTATCTAACTGCCTTTTAGTCTGTCTGGGCCATGAGATTCTCACTGATTGATGATCTCCAGCTTGTGGACTTGCTGATTTGGAAGTGAACTGAGTTCCCATTGACCAGAGCCAGGAGTGTGCTGGGTGCCCACGGCCAGGGATCGTCCCTCCAGGACCCCTGGGCTGTGGGCAGGAGAGGGGATTCGGAGGCTGCTTTTTATCTTGACACGGTTACCAGAGAGACAAAAGCTCCTTTTAGCCACGTAGCCCGGAGCTCTTTGCTGAAATAATTTGTGTTACCTTTTATCTGCCTCAAAGGAACACTTAAAAAAAAATCATCCTGCCCATGGCGGGTAACATGATGAGTCTAATTTGGTGGTATGAAAACACAACCACTTGGAGGTTTCCCATCCATGTTGTGGCTAATTAAATACACTTCCCCTGTTGGCTTTTGCCCGCTGTGCGGTGTTGTGTGTGTTCAAACACCCCATCAAGAGCAGGAGGTGTCTCTGTGTGTGTGTGCATCTTGGTTAATATGCATTTTGGAGAATATTTCAGTGGAGGTAGGAGCTGCTGGTATTAACTGTGAAGCCAACAGGAAATAGGTTATACCATGGCCAGCTGCAGAGCATCCTGCTGGTTCCTCACTCGGGGCTCACATCACACACACCCTGCTGGTCTCTTTTGGGTCGTGGGTTTGTTTATTTTGGTACCCTGTGTTTGCAGGCAACGCTGGAGAGGTTGTGGGGGGGGAGGAAGGGTAATTGTTGTCCAAGGGAGTTGCTCAGAGTGGCTGGTGAGGAGGAGAGAGCGGCAGGACTGCAGGGCTCGTGCCAGGGCAGCAAACACAGCAGCTCTGGGTCACTGTCACTCCCAATCAGGAGACAGAGGGATGATGGCATCTCATCTGTGGGAGATGACTGCTCTATAAGGGTCTCCATAACTATGCTGCCATTCCCTCTAACCCTTAAATTCCAGCTGTCAGGATGTCAGGGGTGGAATGGACTGAACAGTTTGTGTGTGTCTGGGCTGAACAAGGGCTGGCCACGGACAGCTCGCAGTTTGAGGTGTCTAAGTAATGCTTGCATGCCTAGGGCTGGCACTTTGGTGCCTTGCCACAAAAATAGACCTTGTTAGAGGCTTGTTTGTAGAGAAGAGTGGACCAATGAGTTGACAAAGCTACTGGTTTCCCTCCAGGATGGAAAACGTTCTCGGTGCTTCAGTGGCAGAGGGGTAAGACAGGACCTCAGAGCACTGGGGGAAGTTTACTCGCTTCCAACAGGTTGTTCTGTGTTTTGTGTAGGGGTGCCACCAGTTCAGGTCCTGTCTGCACACACCCCCCAGCACAGACAGCACCTGTGGGGAGGGAAGGCACAGAAATTCAGCAGGGTCTGGCTGAGTTTTCCGCCCAGGCAGAAAATAAATTGGCTGCTGCTGCTGTTCTCTTTTTCTAAATTGGCGGTGCCTGGATCAGGGCCAGCTCTTTTTCTTTCTCTGGGAGACACCCATTGGCTCTCCAGGGAAATCTCAGAGGGGACCTGGGGAAGAAGATTGGCTTGTGGCTTTAGTAAGCAGCGGGATGTTGCAGAGGTTAATTGCATCCAGCGGATGCGCCACCGAAACCCAGCGTTTGGGGATGAAAAATTGCTGCAAAAACTGAATCCCTGGTGTTGCAGGAGCCTCTGCCCTAGACTTGCTCACATCCTGCCTCTCCCTCTCTGTCGGGGTGAGGTGTCTGGGCAGCAGATAACACCAGCCTCACACACATTCATCCCTGGGCTCTCCTGCAGGGGGGGGAAACATTCATGTGCTGATGAGCCCAGGAATATTATCACTTGTGCCTCTAATGGCCAGGCACATGCTGCAAATTCTGGCTTAAACGAAATGTGATGTGTTCAGAAGCTGCACAAGTCTCTTAAAGAAAATGAGATCTTAGCAGGAAGCCTAACACCAAACAGAAGGCTCTTTATCGACCGAGGGATGCTGCTTTCCAAAGGTGGCTGCAGGTGGCTGTTCCTGTGGAGGGAAACACGTTGGCTTGGTCTGCATGTGGGGTTGTTCTTTTTTTTTTTTCCCAGACAGTTAAGAAACCAATAAAGTTAAATTGGTAGAACTGTCTAATGTGATTACAGCAAGATGGGGATAAATGTGGTTTCATTAGATGTTGTTTGGAAGCAGGAGAGTGTCATTTTGTGATGGAAAACTGAGATGACAGGGAGTATTGGTATTTGAAGTGCCTTTTTTAAGAGTGACCTGCTCTGTCTTTTTGACATCAAACATATGTATGCAGAAAGAGAGCACTGGTTGGTGTTTTTTCTGGTGCAGCTCCATTTTCAGTCTGAAGTTTTCCATCTAAGAACTATATAGGGAGGGGAAAAAAAAACCCCTCGGATAAAAGTGCTTGAATTTGTTGTTTAAAATGGGGCTGGACTCGAGCTGAGCCCACAGTTATCTGCAGGTGTTCCCATGTAATGGCTCCTTGATCCCAGGCATATCCTGCAAATTCCAGCTGGAACAAGGAGCCTGAGTTGTCAAGATGGTTTCCTCTCCTGCAGGAGAAATACCAACTCCTTTCCATTGTCACTTGATCCAAGACCCAAACCTTGCCCCTTTGATGCCACATGTACCTGCCTTGTGCCTTCCAGGGACAAAGCTCACACTCAGCTCCCCTCTGGTTTCTTTGCCTCCTGGCTCTGATCTCACTGCTGCTTATTAACTGATTCACAAGGACTTCCCACTGCCCCTGGGATGTTCATTAAAAGACTTCCAGCCTTAAAAATGCCTTTGCACTCTTGGTGTTCTGCAAGGAGCCACAGAGTGGGTTGGTGTTTGTGCTCTTAATCCCCTGGAGTCTCCAGGACTGGCTGGAGCCTTGCACAGATTGCACTTCCCTCCTTTTCTGACCACCAGGAAAAATCAATGTTTGTCTGATAGCCCTTGGCCAGGAGATGGAACCTGGGAGGGAAATGCAATGTGTGACATCCCCTGGCTGGGAGATGAAATTGGGGAGCACCCAGAAGGAGAGGAGAGGAGAGGCATGGCCCAGGTCTTATTACAGCAAAGATGATACACCATCAAATGAGTAACACTGATGGAAAATGTAGGAAATTACTAATGTTGCAGCCAGAGTAATTGTTTGGAGGACTGGCATTTCTAGTATGAAAAGATTTAGAGGGAGCTTTCAGTAAATAAAGGAGAAATTGGCCCTGAAGTTCAGGGCTAAGGTTTGGTGGCTGAGATTGAAAAAGGAGGGGGGAGTGGGGTGTGTTTCAGGTACTTTAAGGAAAGAAAATATGTAATTTTTCAAGCTACATTTCACTTAATTGAATACCAACAAGAAGGGCTGGGCCAAAAAAATCTTTATTCCACAGGGCAAACAGCCCAAGGCTGCCCATGGCACCCAGCCCTGGCCACTGGACTGTGCCTGTAGAGCTGAAAGGAACCTCCTGCATCCCCGTGGATGCAATTCCACGTAATTATAATGTCAGTCCCCCTTTCTGAGCTGTGAAAACATTAGATAATTCGCTCCTTGGGCAGACTCTGGTGTGAGGCAAGGTTTTCTTGGAGCTCTCTGTGAGTGTGGTGGCAGCTGCAGCATCTTTTCCCAGCAGTGGCTGCTGCCCTGGGATTAGCTCATTCCCTTCACGGATGCTGGGTAGCCAGGGCAAGGTAGAAAACCCTTTGTGTTGGTCTGGCTTTATTGCAGTCAGTAAGTGGGATTTGAGGCTGTCTAGGGTAGCATGTTTGTGTAAACTAATGATCCCATTTTCTTGCTGCCTTTATCCGTCTCGCGATCTTTCTGCTCCCTTCTCCTGCAGTTCCTTCTCCACTGGGTGAAATCAAAGTGCAAAAGCTCTGGTGGGTTGAGCGAGTTAGTGATTCTCGGGATACTGAAAACCAGGGGAAATGGGATGCCATCAAACATCAGCCTCTGACCTTGTCCTTTGAGGGTTTTGCCCATTAGGTGTGCGGTTGGGCGCAGGAGAAGGGGCTCGTTAAGGGAGCAAAGCCAAGCCAGGTTCTAATGAGCTGCCGTGTGGAACTTTTATAAAGGTCTGTGGAGCTGCTCGTGGCTTCCAGGGTGTGACAGAGGTCAGGTTTTTGTTCCTCGTTTCTCCCTGGATTCCTCTGGTCAGGATGGAGGGAGCAGTGTAATGCTGAGGACACTGGTCGGATGTGGATGCTCAGGTTCAGGTCTCAGCTGTGCCTTGGGACTGGGCTGGGAGCAGCCTGGGAATGGGGCTGTCTCCTCCCAGCCCTGCTCAAGGCCATTGGGGGGGCTGATGCCAAGAGCTCAGGGTGTGCACAAGCTGGCAGGACACCAGGCAAGACCTGGGATGGTTTCCATTCAGGGCACACTGTTTTTGAACCCTCAGTGGGAAGGGCAGCATTCCCAGTGCCTTTGGCAGCCCACGGGTTAGGGATGTGTCCTGGGGAACCGTGGAGCTGAGCTCCAGGCTGCTGACACTCTGATTAATGCTGCAGCAGGGCTTGTTATGCTGGAGAGGAACCTTTACTCCAGAGACATTAAATATTAATAGCGGCAATAGAGACACAGATAAACAAGAGCGAGTTATAAACTTCATTTTGAGGGCATCGCTGTTAACTCTGGCAGACTCCTGTTACAGCCAGCTCAGGAACATGGGCCAGAGGATGGTGCTGCATTTAAATCTCACCTGGAACTTAAAGTTCCTGACTCTGCCCTGCATAAAAAACCCCTCCCTGCCCACGATCAGGCCCTTGCTGCAAAGTGACAGAGTCTTTAGCCTGACTTTTGCTTCCCCAGCAGTTGCCATCTGTGCTTTGTGCTTCCTTATTCCACTTCAGTGCATCTGGTCTGTTCAGGAGTTTGTCCTACAAATTCCTGGATAGCTGAAAACTCACCTCCAGAAATCAGTCAGGCATTGTCAGCCTTGTGTCTTGCCAGGTGGTTCTAAACTCTCCGGGGTGGATCCTCTCAGGGCATCAGGACGGGGGGAGGACATTCCAACACTGCTGGAGACAGGGATGCTTTGGCAGGAGGAGACCTGCCACGGGCTGAGAAATGCTGTGTGGTTGGAGCTGTAGGTGTTCAGGTCTCTCATGGAGCATCTCTGACTCGAATAAATTTCATTTATTTGAAAATCCTCCCCGCACATGGTGATAGTTTATAAAAGGCACAGGGTTTCGCTTGTTTAAAACTCGCCACTTAACGGTGGAAATATCTGAGGTTTTTGTGTTGATAGGAGCCGTGTGGGCTGGGCAGTCGTCACATAATTCCTGGATTCAGGCATTTAGCAAAAACGCTAAATACTTCCAGGGCAAACTGGGAATCAGTAACGAGCACTGTGTTTACTACTTAAACAGCTTTCAGATGAGAAATGATTGCAAACTCATATTTTAGTAATGCAAAGTATTATTGACTGAATTCAAAGCGAGATCATTTATAATGTGTCAAATCAACTTTTCTGCTGTAATTTATATTGGATTCTTCTTCCCAAGGGGTGGGAACGGGGAGGGTTGCTGCTGGCTGAGGTGACATATTGGAAGCATCTGTATTTTGGTGGTTCGTGTGGTTTTGGGTTTGATTTGCACTTTTGGCTGCACTGCACCTCGTTATTTTGGGAGGACCAGTGGGGTCTGGAGATCAGAGCTGCATGAGCCTTTGGGCCAAGCTGCCAGTCCAGCAAATGCCTCTTTAGGAGCTGAACAATGTGAGGTTGGAGGGAGAATTCCAGCTCCTCACGCAAAGTAAGATGATGAAGGGCTACTTGTGCCAACCCACCTGGGCAATGACCATCTCAGTTGGGTGACTCGGGAAATTCCACTGGGGCAGAACCGTGGAGCTGCCCAGCTGTTGGCACACAGAGCAAAAAACCCAGAATAATTAATAGAAAAGAAAACAAAACCCAACCGGTGGCTGCAGAGGGAAAAGAGCAATAAAACGAGCTTTGCCATCCAAAGGGTGACCAGTGGGGTTTAAAATCCCCTCTTAATAATGTATGCAGCAGCCAGGAAAATCAGACTGGGATTCTAAATGTTTAATATTAGGGAAGGATCAGGCAAATAAATCTTTATTTCAAAATTTGCTCTCATTGTAAGAGAATTATATTAAGTTTCTTCTTTTTTTTTTTTTTTTTAATGCCGTTGGGACAAACATACTTTAATCACCGAATCTGAGCACGGCCAGGCTGAGGATGTTGAGGTGGTATTTGTTCAGATCTTTTCAAGCATTAACAGATGGTGAAGAGAAGATACGGAGTTTTTTTGGTTCAAGATCTAATTAGTCCTTTTAAACACAGTCCTGTTCTTTGTTCCTGGCTCCTGGCAGCTCCCTGCCCATTTCCATGCACACTCTTGCAGCTCATGGAGCTCCAATTTCCCACTGATGAAGAGGGACAAGTGTTTTACAGAATGAGATGGCATACTTAGGAAATGGCCCTCATCGCTTATATTTATGTTCTTAATTCACTCCTCAGTGGTAATTGGCGACTGTACAAGGCCCCTGTCATCTCTGCTGGTTAGAACACTTGAATATAGTTTGTCTTAACATGATTTATGGCAGCAGAACTTCAAAAGGTAATTGAGGTTGCTGCAGCAGCTTCTTGAGGAAATTCTGAAGGGTATTTTGGGGGGGTGGTGGGGAAAATGAAAGGTACAACAGGCTGCAGGAAATATGTGACTCGTTCTCCCCTTGGTCTCCGCAATATTGGCAGAAGCATCTGGAGGTCTCCTGTGCAGAACATGTGCCTCCACCCCAGAGAGACACAAAACCACCTCCTCCTGCACGGTATAAAACCTCACTGTCTTCTCTTGAACGAGACAGCTTAAAAGGGGGAGAAAATTATGGAGCAAAGTGTTTGGCTAATGCTCACTTTCAGTGCACCAAGACTCGCTATCATAATTTCTTCCGGGATGGCTTTTGGTGGCATGGCCGGGAGATGGATGGAGCTATTGTGAGCACCCTGATGGGAGTTCAGCAGTGCGGAGTCAGGGGGAGAGGGCTGTGAATCTCTTGGAAGTGTGTTTCAGCCAGGATCCTACGCAGACAACAGATGTTGTGCCGGGTTAACGATCGATTTTTATAAATCCATTCCACCCTGGTTGGAATCTGTTGGCAGATTGCTGCTCTTCCCAGCCCCTGTGGTAGCACGTGAATGGCCCCGTTGGCTGTTGGGTGCTGCACAAATGCAGGCAGGGGGACAAACAGAGGGTTCTTAATGTCAAACTGTGAGGCACCAAAACAAGCCAACCCAGCTGGAGTCATGTGGGGTGGAATGTTCACGTTGGCTCGTGGCTTGAGCTGTTCCCTTTGGCCTTTTACACACACAGAACCCTCTGCCCCCAGAGCCATTGACATTTCCAGGCTCCCTCGAGAGCTCTGGTCTCACCTCTCTGTGTACTCAGCGTTAGCTGGATAAAGTGATTTGAGCTTTAGTTTACCTTTCTAGGAGCTTAATCTCTCCAGCTTTTATTATTTGGAGCTCAGCAATTGATACCCCCCGTGTTAGATTAGATATTAGGAAAAGCTTCTTCCCAGAAAGGGCTCTCAATCCCTGGAACAGCCTGCTCAGGGAAGTGATGGAGTCACCACCCCTTGGAAATGTGCAAAAAACGATTTTGTCTCCTTTCCCTCTCGGGAATTCAGAGTCAGGAAGGCTTCACCAGCTGACAGAATTGGCTTTTTAAAAACCATTGTGTGAATGTTGCACACTTGCAGTAAAAACAGGAGCATTAACAATGGCCATGCCTGGAGCCTGAATTATTGTAATACCATTTGCCTTGGTTATTGCAAAATATAACCCGGTGCAGAGCTTTGCTGAAGGGATCATAAAGTTTGTGTGAAAAGAGCTGGAAACTAAACAGAAAAGGGTTTTACAAAAAAAAAAAAGTAATTAAATGGGCCCTGGCTGAGAAGTGGGGCATGAAGGAGGGATGTGTTTGTCGGATCTGTGGCAAGGCTGATACTTTTTGTTCTCTGCTCCTTCTCTGTGCTGCTGGAATGACCTGTCTCCTGCTCTTCCTGGGCCACAGGGGTGTGTGCCCAAATCCAGCTGCCATCCCCCAGGGTCTTGGATCACTCTCTGGTTCCTGCAGGGTGCATGGCTGACTGGGCTGTGGAGGAGACTTGTTTAGCTCTTGTTTAGTCCCGATGAATGGGTTAAAATCCTTGTTTTCCTCGGGATCCTGTGAGTTCTTGTGTCCTGTCTTCAGTGCTGACTGATGGGGTTGATCCATGTCTTCCACGGGCTCCTGTGAGCCGCCCAAGAGCCTCTGCCTTGCTGGCATCCCACTTGCCAACCTTCCTTCTCACACTCCTCCTCTGGGGAGCTGGGGGGCTCCTGGCAGCCCCTCGGTGCTGCTGGAGCCGCTGCCAGGGGCAGCAGGAGAGGAAAGGAGAGGCAGGGGATGAGTGCTGGCATCTGCGGGCTGGCTCCGGGCAGAGGGTGATGCCAAGAGGCAGCAGGGGCACTGCTGACGAACATCCCTGATTGTTCTGTGTGCGCTGGGTGACATGGAGGAGCAGGATTTCAGTGAGAGCATCATGCTGCTCCGTGGGCACTCGACAGGGAGATGCCCCAAAATTCCTGTCAGGCTCTTGCAGCACCTCCCAGGGATTGCATTGCCCCAGCACCTTTCTTTGTATTAATATCTTCTTGTTTTAACCCAGCTCTAAAGTGCGGGTTGAACTCCCATGTTTTAGGGCAGTTATTTTAAGTGGGAAATAATTTCCTTCTTTGGACTTCCTTCTCAGAAGTCCCAGGACCAGCACCTTGCATTGGCTGGTTTGTGATTCAGAGCTGGAGACCCGGTCCAAGAGAAGTGCAGAGGAGTGTCTGTAATTGCATTTATAAGGAAAAGTGTTTCCCTTTCATCGCTATTGGGCTAATTACATTTGTCAATGGTAGTCCTGCTCCAGAAATCAATAAAGAGCAAAGCTTCGCTTCGAGGGAAGGTGCATTTCCACCGTTCTCCAGTCTTCCCTTGGCCCTGCAGCAAACAATAGTAATAACAAATCTATATTTCTGCTTTTCGTGTTCTCTGTTATCTGGATCTCTTTAGCAAGATAACATGGGGAGCAAGAAAAGTGGTGTTCTCTCTTTTTTTCCCTTCTGACTGTGTGTTTTCATATTTTTAAATTAACCTTATCGACCCACGCATCGCAAGGCTGGCTCTGCTGGCTCCTGGGTCCCGTGGGAGGCTGGGAAGTGGCTGGTGGTGCTCTGCTGTACCTGCTGCCTCTGCTGTGGGTGGATTTTTGCACCTGTAGCCAGCAATCACAGAATTTCAGACTGTTTGGGCTTGCAGAGGACCTCAAAGCTCGTCTTGTTCCACCCCCTGCCGTGGGCAGGAACACCTTCCACGGGACCAGCAGGTTTGGTGCGTTTTCATACACCAGGATAAAAATGTTCAGCATCGCCACAAAGCTTTTTACCCTTTTATAATCAAACCCCTGGGGCTGGCAGCACTTTCTGCTGGTTCTGTCGCCAGGTCTGTCTCTCACAAACTTTGACCTGTGGGGAGCTGAAGCTGCACTGAAGCTTTGTAGGGCATGGGAGGATTTTTCATTTTTTTTACTTTCTCTTTAAGTAAGCAATATATATTCAAGACTAAAAGGCGCTCAGGAAATGAAATAGCTGTTATTGCTGCTGCTTGGTGGGGAAACTATTTCCTTCCCTGCTAATGGAGGAGGGGGTCCTGCTCTCAGCTCTGGAGGGCCTGAGGTGGGGTCACAGAAACAGCAGGAGGCATAAAAATGAGGGAGAAGAAAGGAAAACTAAGCAAAGCCAGGGAAAGCCTCTGAAGGAGTTTGCACATGGGTTGTGTTCAGGTTTTTCTCCATCCCCTGAGGTTTTCCTAACATCTGGAACAGCTGGTTCCATCCCCTGGAACATCTGGAACACGTCCAGCCCTGGATGTGGGATTACGACCAGGAGAACTGCCGAGGAAGCCCCACCACCCCACCAAAGGCTGTGTGTGGCCTGTGGATTAACTGCAGCCAGGGATAAACCTCCTCCAGAGCCTTCCAGAGGCTTCCATAGGCCCGTGTAAGCTGCCAGGCTCTTCAGAGAGGGATATCCATGCCGCTCCCATGATATGGAGTCGATGTGCTTTGGCTGCCAGGGAAGGGTCAGGGCACAGAGGGAAGAGGTGAAATCCCACTCAGGCTACGAGTCCTTCATCTTCTCCATGGGAGAGCAGAGGGTTTTGCTGGATTCCCTGGCAGACAGAGCTCCAGGGCTCCGGCAGATCCGTGCCAGAGCTGTGCAAATCTCTGGCTGTGTCTCCCGGGGCGGGAGGAATTAGGAACGTCAGGTTAAATAAGCTTTTTTTTTTTTTTATGGGAAAGGAAAATCCGGAGAGTGAAATGAGCTCAGAAACTTTAAAGGCAGGGATTGAAGTTTCTATTGCTGTTGATTAATTTAATGTGAAATACAAAGAGTGGGGAGGGGAGGGAGTTGTGGAGTGATTCCAGGGCTGTCTCTGAAGGGAGCCCACTGCAGCAGCCTGCAGGCGACGTGGAGATGAGCTCTGTGAGGTCTGTATAGGAGTGGAAAGCTGGCAGATTTCTGGCCAGCTACTGAAAAAGCACCTCAGGCAGCTGATGCCAAACGGGAAAGGAGAAGCAAGGAAGGACCTCAGAATATGTGCTGAATCACAGGATCATTTAGGTTGGAAAAGACCTCCGAAGTCGTGGAGTCCTACCTTTGACCAGTCACCACCTTGTCCCAAGTCCTGCGTCCAGTTGTTCCTTGGACACCTCCAGGGGTGGGGGACTCCAGCACATCCCTGTGCAGCCCATCTCAATGTCTGACAGCCTTTTCCGTGTAGAAACCCTTCCTGCTGCCCAACCTGAACCTCCCGTGCCGCAGCTTGAGTCTGCATCCTCTCATCCTGTCGCTACAGGATGGGGAGTTGGGTTGATGCTTCAGACCTTTGTTTTGTCCATCTTCTGAAAACTCTCATCCCTGGGGTTGTGCCCCAGCTGTGCCCTGGTCCCCCAGCTGTGCCCAGCCCACCCAAGGGGACCCTGGGCACCAGGGACAGCCCTGATCCCCAGGGAAAGCCGTGTGTGCCTGCAGACATCCTGATCTTGATCGGTGGCTGGGAAGATTATTTTATCAGTCCAAACCATCAGAGCACAGCGCTGGGAAATGTAGAAAAGCTTTATGTGTTTTCTTGAAAACTACGTTAACGTGACACTTTTAAATAAAATAAAGAAACAGGGCTGGAGGTGAGAAAAAGCACATATATAATTTCTCAGTTACTGCTCCCATAGCTTTTCCATTTGACTGTTTCCCCTCTGATGTGTGAAATCAGAATCTCAATCCAGGCTTTCTCTGCTCCCTCCCTGTTGACCTCGTCAGAAACACTGAATTCAGGAGGGGAAAAAAACCCAACAATATATTGCTTTATGTACCTCCAGACAGGCAAACCCTTCACTTACCCTCACAGGCAGACTTTCCCATCTGCTGCCTCGCTGTGCTGCCTCCAGGTTACCTCCCTACGAAAACTTAATTGAGGCGGTGTCAAGTCAGGAGAGGATGATACATCCATTCTCACACAATCACTTTTGTAACCGGTTTTGCTTTTAGCACAACTACCCTGGGCTTCGTGCCTTTCAAAGTTCCCCACCCCCCACCCTTGTTGTCTTTCCAATAATAATCTCCTTTCACAGTATTTTCATTCATGCACAGGCAAAGATATTGTGTGGTTGTGTGTGTGTTGTCACTTGTGGTTGTGTTGCTGTGACCGTCCTCTGCGTAGCCGCGTGTGCTGGGGCATAATGAGGGAAAAAATCTCTGCTGCTGGACCAGATAAAGCGCCTGGGAGAACAGGAGGATTATCCCCTTGCAGGGGGATGACATGAGGAGACTAATGGGAGGTTTTTAACAGTATAGTTAGAGACTTAACGGGCTGTGAGCGTTCCCCTCCTGTCATTACATCGCCGGGCAGGGAGGGAGATATGCTGTGCGGTGCCCAGTTATTGGTGAGCCTGTCCCGGGGGATGGCTGGGTCTGGACCTCGGGAGGGGTTTAAGCATCTTTGTGGTGCAGGAGGCATCGCTGGTTCATTCAGCTGCCTTTAAACAGAAGTGGTGTTTTAAAACTGGTGAAGTCACCTGCAGAGCAGGTCAGAGGTGCTGGTGGGGTGCAGATGGAACACCCCTCCCCAGCTCTTTGGTGCTTGCAGACAACAGGAGGGTTTAGGGGTTTGGGTTGGGGTTCCCATCAAACCTCACCTTGGAGTATTCCGGGGCATCCCTTAGCAGCCAGGAGGGGATCTGTCCCACACCTCCCCAGAGATCCTTCTGCCCCCCAGAGCTTCCTTCAGCTGCTTTTCAGCACAAAGCCTGTGCCCATCCCTCCCCTCCCTTTTCCCAGTCAGTATTAATAAGTGGCAGTGGGGTGGGTGTGGGAGCTGTGTTTACCCCGTGGATGCCAGGCAGACAATGAACCTCATCCTGCCCAGATGGCTCAGGCTCTCCTCCAAGCTGATAAACAGGGCTGGTGCCATTGAAACGGGCCCAAACACGGAGTTACAGTGATAGTGTGGTGATTCCAGCGCCTCCAGTGACCATCTGGACACACAAACTGATTTTCTATTTGGATAATAAAACCCTCTCCTACGTCTCCAATATTAGCCATGTATGGGGATGCTAATTGATTTAATTGAAGCTCTCAGTGTTGAGCCGTGGGCATTGCCAAGCTTTTCTGTGTGGGTACGTGGTGGGGGTTTAAGGCCTGGCTGAGGGAAGGAAATTGAGGTGTTCGTGCTCTGCTTGGGAGATTTGGAGGAGGGAGGGCTGTGGGAGTCTGGGAATCACAAATTCCTGCTCCAGAGGGGAGATGGGGCAGCTGCTGTTGAGCTCCCCTAAGCAAAGGGATGGGGCTTTGCTTCTCTCTTTGCTGGTGTCTCTTTACCTTGTCAGGTGATTTGACACAGAATTTGTCTTTTTGTGTTATATTTATACATGAATACATAAATACATACTCGATTTTGGTTATAGTAAAAATAAACTCAGGTCCAAGTGGTTCATATCCTTCAGTCTGTAACAGGGTTTTGCAGTTTTGATCTTGAGCCATGCACCAGGTCCTGCACGAATTCCAAAACCTGCATTGAGAGACTTCCAACACAATGAGAGCCCTCTCTGTACCTTGAAAAATCTGTTTTCTGGGCTTGAGAAATTACAATATTTTTGAAAAACACTGGGTTTTGACCTAGAAGACACTGTCAGGGGGTTTTGTGCCAAAAAACATTATCCCAGTTTGTGCTTTTCTTTTGATTTTTCTTTTATACGACCTTTTTCTAGTAACCAAACAAAAACAACGAAAAAGAAACCCCACAACCTTGCAGCAAAGTTATCCAGCTAAGGAAGCGGCAAGGAGTGACCTCTCGCAGCAGTGACAGAGTCAGAGCCAGTTGTGTTAGAAACTGTTCCCAGATAACTTCAGGCTATTACTCAGTGCCAAGAAATATTCCTGATCGTTCTGTTAAGGATACAGAGCAGGGTATGTGTTTCCTGGGAAAATCAGTGTCTTTACACATTAGCTCTTCCACTGGAGCCTTTGCCACTCTTCAGGGAAATAATTTGGATTTTTCCCCCCTATTCTTTCCATAGTTTGAAACAGGAAGGGTGTTGTGGCTTGTGTTGCCTTAATTTCCTGTTGGTTTTGCTCTCTCCAGGTTCCTCATTAACTGGTTAATCAGGAAGATTAACCAGCCAAGCATTTTTTTTGTGAAAGGCATTTTGGGTTTGGAGGGAGTAAAACAGCTCAGAGGAGGTACCTGCAAAGCACCAAATTACTGCCTTGAAATTCTTCTATCCCAGTAGGCCTGGGAAAAGGGGAGAGGATCTCAGTTTTGGGAGCAGGAGTGGGACTTCCAAAAGATGGGAGAGTCTAAATGGGCTCATGAGAAGGACGACAACAGTCTGCTGGAGAATTTATTCCATCTCCTCAAGGGTGGAGGCTCCTGTCAACTGGCTCTCGCAGGAGACTTCAGAGCTCATCTTCCCTGGTGCTGGTGCACGTGTTAATTGGACTTGACAGATGATAATGAAGGAGAGGCTGGAACTCAGCAAGGGGACAGGGAATGTCATCACTCCTGGGGGAGGAGGAGAGTGTGGAAAAGCCCAGATGTCCGGGAGTTACAGGAGGGAGTTCAGAGCATTAATCTTTGCCACTCCTGGTTCCAGAGGTGGTGGATGCAGGGAGGAATCAGTAACTCTGGGGTGAGCAGCCTGTGAAGGTTATTTATCTCCAGGTTGTGTTCATGGCTTGGTCTTGCTGATAAACCATGTAGAAAAGGGAGTCTTTATGGAGAGGAATCCTCCTCTTGTGAGGGTGTCCTGGGGGCCAGCTCACCTGAGCAAACAGGGCTGGGGAGAGGGAGGTCACATCATGGGTGCTGAGTCTCCAAGCACAGACCCTGCAGGCAGGATGTAGCACCAGTTCCTGGCACGGTGGTCCTGTGCCTCATGGCTAGTGCATAATTAGCCTTAATTAGCTTAATTAGTCTGGAAAACATTTATTTTTTTTTCTTTTTTCCTTTGCTGGAAGGTCAGCATGTCCTCCCCTTGCCGGGTGGACATTCTGGCCTTGGCAGTGTGGGCAGGACCCCAGCGGGGCTGTGGCAGCTGGTGCATGTGCTGCTCCAGCAGAGGAGAGAGCTCAGCCCCTTGGAAGAGGTGGGATTTTACCCCCTTTGGCCCAAATGGCTCTGCAGGGTTGGGCTCTGTCCATTTTCTGCCTCAGCTCCCCGTGAAATGCAGGTGGCAGCTCCTGAGAAGAGGTGGCAGAGGGGCTTTGCCTGGAGCTGTTCCCAGGAGCCCTGTGCAAACAGTCGAGAGTTGCAGTCTCAGTTGCCCCGTGCCCGTGGAAGGAGAAGAACAGCCTTGTTTCTTGTCATCAAATCTCACAGAAGAGGCAGCTGGCAGTTGCATTTGTAGTGAGCTCAAACCACGATGCCGTGTGCCAGGGGCAATGTTTCTCCCTGTGCTAAGAAGGCGCCCAAGGACCCGGCTCTGTCACCTCAGGATTAGTTTAGAATCCCCTCTTCAGCAAAGTCACCCCGTGATCCTCACTGCAAGGGCAGGAATCCTCCCATCACAGCTCCTTCTGCTTGGGGGATGTTGTATTTTTTTTCTTGTAATTACCAGGAAACTGCCTGAATCAAATGCTTTTCCCTGACTGGCAGGAGCACAACACCCACTGATGAGTCAGGGGAGGAAGAGCTCCTGTTTAATTGGAAAGGGTACTGGGGGAAAGGAAGGGGAGAACCCAAGGAAGAATAGCTGCCAGAGAGTTGTGGAATGAATGATGTTTGTTTAATGACACATCAGAAGATTAATGATGGAATTTAAGCCATAAAAGCAGCAGGGCCTAAGTGTGGTGTTAATGGAATCCATTTTCTTTGCCATCTCCTGCAGGAACTCTTTGGAAGTACAAAAGAGGGAAAAGCACTTCATGGTAATAACTGTTATTTATATAAGAGAACAACATTGGATGTATCGAAATGGGAGGTTTCAAGGTAATAACTGGACGCTCAGAATCGTTGTTATCCATTTAAAAGACAATGCTGTGATGGTGAAGAGATGGAGGAAATAGCCCCAATCCCGCAATTGATAAAAAGGAAGTTTATTTTACTATTGCTGTTATTAGTCAGTTCCCAATCTGGTGAGGTTGTGTTAGGAAAAAGGCAAAAGGCTGGAGGAGATGAAGGAGCTGGTGATCATCCCTGCAGGATTTGTTGGGACCATTTGATGGGCTCCTCAGAGACTTGGGGCCTCATCTTGGCTCTCTCCAGAGCCTCCCTCCGCTGTGGCTCTGCTCCATGGGCAGGAAATCCGTCTTGCACGAGGCACGAGCTCAGCTCTTCTGCAGGGATCAGGAGAGATTCATGAATGATTCATGAGGAGGGGTTGGGGGCAGCAGGGAAGGATGATAATAATATTCTCCATGTGTCAAAATATAACAATAATTTGACCGACTCTAATTTTTAATAACCACTGGGTTTGGGAGCAGATGTGATAGATGAGCTGGAGCAAACCAGAGTCTCCCAAGCTGGCTTTTCACTTCAGAGCAACGAGGCCACTCTCTGAAATATCAGAGCTCTGTAAAACCTCTCTCGGGTTGTGGGAGGAAGGAGCAGAAAGTTGGAGAAAAAAGGGGGAGGAAAGGTCTGTCCTGCTTTCATAATTCCAGTTAGAATAAGTTTTAGACACGAGCCTCAGTTCATCCTGGTTCAGAGCAGTGGTCAAGTGGGAATTTTGTCCTTAAGCCTTAACTTTCCTGGAAGGAAGCCTTTCATAAGGGCCAGGGTTTTGTTGTTGGGGTTTTTCTTTCCTCCTCCTGCAGCTGCCAATCCTAAATCTTCATGTGGCAGCAGCAGGAGTGAAGCCCCAGCAGAGAGCCTGGACCACCCACTGGAATACAAGCTGGTCCCAGGCTTTCCACAGTGGGAAGGAGCCTTGGCAAGACTCCCTCTTCTCCCCTCCAGGGTGTACTTGGGCTTCACAGTGTCAAAACACATGTGGCTGGGTTCAGCTCTTGCAGGTATCCTCATTTAGGTGGTTGAAAGAGAGGGATTTAATGATCTGAACCATGACTTCAATTAATCAGTATAAATGTTGCTTATTTATAACATAAAGCACAGCCTATGGATAACTGTGTTGTTTAATTAAGCTTATCACTGTGAACCTGATCCAGTTTCGTGCTGCATTAATGTCACTAATTCAGTGTCCCCTCCAAGAAGCTCCATAAGAGACTGCAGGGGATGTAATTCACTCCACTCTGCTTTGCCTGGCTGGCTCTGGTGTGTCTCATTCCTCACCCAGTGTTGGTTTTGATTCCTCTCCAGCTCTGATCCCACCAGCTCTTCCGCTGCACTCCTCATCCTGGGAGTCTGGAGTAGCTTTTCCTTTGGGTTCCTTCAGCCTTGTTGACTAAGAGTTTTTGTGTCTGATTTAATTTACTCTCCACAGCGCTGAGCTTTTTCTTTATCCTTGATGCTTCCTTTCCTTTCTTGCTCTTCGTTTGCCCTTTCCTGTTTCTCTGTGCCATTTTTAAAACTTCTCCAGATGTAGGAGAATCTGTAATGAGCTCCCAGGCTGAAAGCAAAAGCTGTTTGCCCAAAACTTTTTCTTTACCCATGCAGAAGAGCCTTGTGCTAGAAACCTCAGAGATTGTTTGGGAAAACTTCTGAGGATTTTGTAGTTGTTTTCTGTCGTGCCAGGGATTCTCCAGGCAATGTTTGACACCCTACTTAGGGATGGTCTCCAGGGGATGCTGAGACAAATTGCTTTGAGTGAGAATGTTGCTGTGCATCACTTCAGTCACTTTGGTCTCTCTAGATCCCTTCTCTGAAAAAGTCATCTGCCAACAACGTGAGGCTGCTTTTTTTTTTCTTCCTGAACGAGTCTAAAAAGTATATTGGGATTAGATGAATTAGCTCTGTGCTGCTAAGATGGATAGGAAGGGAGGGAAAACCACGTCAGAGCCCAGGGAAAAGAAAATTGCTGTTTCACTTTCCCATCCAGGAGTCAGAGAAGAAGTGATCAGGGGAGAAGAATTGCAGTGGGCAGAGCATACTAAAGAGGGAAGGCAGGAAGACATTAAAGTAACCTATTAAACTGCTGAAGGCTGAGTGGCAAAAAATAAATAAATACAGGCTGTGTAGATTGATCGATATTGGATCTGAAGGGCTTCCACATCTGGTGTGGCAGCTCTTTAGCATCTCATTTCAGTGTGACTCAGCAGGAAAAGTTGTTTGTTCTAACAGTATAACAGAGATGAAAACAATCCTGAGGCACATCAGCAAAGGGCTCCTGGGTCCTTGTAACAATTGGATCAAACTCTTTCATGTGGATCCTCTTGATGCATCCCCTTGATACATCTGGACCCTCTGCAGTAGAGGTGAGGTTTCAAGTGTCGCCTTTTCCCACCATTGTTCGTCCGCTGCTTGGCTTTTTGTGGTCACCTCCTACACTTAGGCCAGCCCATCTTCCCTTGCACATCTGGGCACCAACATCTGGGCAGTGAGGGGGGTAGGGAGAGGTTGGCAGTGAAGTTTCTTATGGAGCAGGAAGAGGGACTCTAAAGGGCAGCTGGTTAAAGACAAATTATGATGTGATTTAGGTGCTCTGAATCGCCCTCTGTGGCTCCTGACCCTCTGCAGGGTCCAAACATGTTTTAAATCCGCCATCCAGCCTTGTAGCCATGACCTGGGTCTTCATTTATCTTCATACGTGTTTCTTTTAACACTCTGCTCCTTCTGGAGGTCCCCATTCCCCCAAAATCTGTTCACTTGGCTTGTGTGATGCACTTAAATGCCTGAAGACTGAAGCAGAAGTGTCAAGTTTCCATGGCAGGGAGTAGAAGGATTGTTTCTAACCAAGGGTTTTCTAAAGTCTCTTGGCATATTAAATCTGTTTGTTTGCCATGTGGTCCTGGAAAACCTTGAGGAGTCACTTTATCTCTTCGTGCCTCCGTTCCTCATCCATCATGAGGGAATGAAAATCACTTCACCTATCATTTGTCTGCCTCGTATCTCTAAAGGAATTGTCATATCTGCTCTCTACATCCACATGGTCGGTCCTTGTCCTTGGATCCATCTTTTGGAGATTTGTGTCAGCAGCAGTGGCCAGTGATTTGTAACACTAATGGAATCAGTGCAAAATATCTCTAAATTCTCCATATTAATGAAAGCAAACCCCTAAATCCCTCATCCCAGCAGATTCTCCCCCCTTCTCACCTTGACACTGGGGACATACCCAAGGCTATTTGCTGTCTCTATATGGATTAATCAGCTGGGGGAAGAGGGAAAAGGTCCCTAAAGCTCCACTTGGATAAATGGAAATCCAGTGACTTTAGAGAGAC
The DNA here is from genome assembly GCA_013390025.1 of Pitta sordida. Taxonomy (NCBI): domain Eukaryota; kingdom Metazoa; phylum Chordata; class Aves; order Passeriformes; family Pittidae; genus Pitta; species Pitta sordida. The sequence continues at coordinate 554,584 of WEKX01023383.1, forward strand.
CCCAAATTCCTTTAATCCTGTAACAGGGTGAGAGGAAATAGCCTAAAGTTGCACCAGGGGAGGTCTAGATTGGATATTAGGGGAAAAATTCTTTGTGCAAAGGGTTGACAATGTGGTGCCCAGGGCAGTGGTGAAGTCACCACTCCTGGAAGTGTTCAGAAATGTGTGGATGTGGCACTTGGGCACAGTGGTGGTGGTGGGTGATGGTTGGACTTGATGGTTTTAGGGATCTTTTCCAAAATTAACAGTCCCGTGATCAGAACGAGAAAAGAAATAATTCTGTCTGCAGGAGGCGAAGTGCCAGGTTTGAATCTCTGGTTGAGTCACTGTCAGTAAATCCCAAAGGGCTGCAGAGCTTTGTGTGCATCCTGGAATAGCCTTGGCTGCCACAGGAATTCCTCTGGGAATGGAGCTCCGGACTTTTGTGGTGCTGTGGGTACAGAACACGCTGGTGTGGGTACCCAGTGGCATCTGGGGCTCTGCTGCACTTCCCTTTCCTGCCTCCCCGTCCCATGGAAGGCTCTTTCCCACACTGGTGCCTCTGCCTGTTCTCCAACACCAACTCCCACGGCTGCTTTATGAATCGCCATCTCTCAAATCCATGATTAGGACTATAAATCCTCATGGACTTCTCCATTTGTTTTTTGGCTTCTTTTCTTCCTTTTTTTTTTTTTAAACTTAGAATTTTACACATTGTTTCTTCCCTCCTCATTCTTTTTGCTCGCCTGCAAGTCGCACTGGGGGTTTGTGTGGTTATTTTTCTTGTATTTATACTCTCCACTGACTTAATTAAGTTCTTACTTGTTTTCTTGGTCTTGCCAAGTTTATTGGCCCCACCAGGGCTTCCCAGTGCTCTCTCCTAAAAACCACAGCTGCTGCCAGTCACCCGAGACCGAGAAAATGGGCAGAAAAACCTCCTTTTGAATCTCAAACTCGACATTACAGAAACAAAACAAAACCAAACAAAAGACGGGAAAATGATCTTCCCAACTTTGGTCAATGTTTTTAGGCTGGTTTCTGAAGAAAACAAGGTGTGGGTGTTCATGTCCAGCTTGAATTTTTGGCTGACTGTGGTCCAGATTGACAGATGGGCTTCCCTGACCTTCCACCTGGGGAAGGTTAAATCACCCATTTCTCTTTCTCCCTGCTTTCCCCTCCTGGTTTTTGGGAAGTCTCTTGGCAGCCTTTTCAGGGGATTAGGTCAGAGTTACCTGGTTGCAAACACGCTGTTGGAATTCCCAGCTCAGGACCTTCCCCAAATCCGGCTGTGGAAATCTGTAGGAGTTTCCCTTTTTAAAAACTTCACTTTCCTGCCCTTCTTTTGTCCGGGAGGATGGATTGAGGCTGCATGAGCCAGCTCTGGATGGGGATATTTCCCTTTCACACCCCTATCTTATCCCTTTGTGCTCTGCTTCTGGCTCCGTGCTAAGGAGTGGAATTTACATTTGGAAAAGCAGGTGAGCTGAGGAGCTTGACAGGGTTTATCCTGGCCCAGAGGGATGATGTTTGCTGGGGTCCAGGGCCTTTGCATCCCAGCGCTGTGGCAGATCCAGCACAAGGGACGTGGCACCATTTTCGTTCTCTATTTTCCTGGAAGCTCCAGGTCCTGGGGAGTGTAATTCTGATTTAATGTACACAAAGCAGTTAATAAAGAAGATAAAAGAGAGATTGTGTTTCAGGCAGTACAAACTAAAGCCCTCAGCTGTTTTTATCATATCTTCCCCTTCTCTTCCCCCTGAATTCAGTCTCTCTGGATAGCAGGAATGAGAGGGAAGCTCCATTTAAATGCAGATTTCCAGTGTTGGCCAAGAGCAATAAATAGCCCTCTGCTGCACCAACCAGAACAAACATTATCAAGTCTCTTTGTGGAGGAGATTTTATGTTTTTAGATTTTCTTTTTCCTTGATGAGATCCTCTCTCCTCTCAGAGTAATAACGTGTTGACAACTTTTTATTTTATTTTTAAGCAGCACTTCAGAGGTTATAATGGAAACACAATCCCACCTGTTTCTCCACTGGAGCTGCACTTGACAGCCCTGTAAGGAGGAGCTGTGCAAATTTCTTATTCCTCACTCTATTGACAGCCTGAAGGGTTGATGCCATATTCAGGAGAGGGGAAAACTACAAAATAAGGCAATTTTGCAGCAGTTTTTACTCGCCTGACCTTGCAGCCTCGTGGTTTTGGAGGTAATTTGGGGTTCATGATGTGAGGAGCAGCTGCAGCTGGGGCTCTCATGGTACAGGAAACAAGGATGGCTGTGGAAGAGGAGCAGGAGGAAGGTCTGGGGTGATCCCTCCACATCCCAGAGCATCTCCTGGTGTTCCTGAGCAGGACACTGGTGTTTGAGGAATGATTTGTTTTTCTGGAGTGCCTTTGGTCTGGAGGGCTCCTGGCTTTGAGTGGAAGGACTGGTCGGCTCCAGTGGCAGGTACTGGATCCTCCAGGTTGAACTGGGGTTACAGTTCTTAATTTGTTGATGGACAGAGGATTTGAGGGCTGGTGAATAGTGTAGCCAGGAGGAATCTGTGCTGGCCAGCAGCTGAGGCACCTCAGCTGCTGTGTCCTGCTCTGGGACCTTGGAGGACTTTCCCAACCTAAATTCCGTGATTCTGTGACTCTGTTTACAGTATAAATCAGAAGAGGTTTTGGGTGTGATCTTAACCTGCCACGTGAGACACCTATGAAATGTTACAGATAGATTTATATCTTTTTAACTTGGAAGGACAGGTTGCAAACGATGACATATGTTTACTGAGCCAGTGCTTTGCTAAATCTGCATCTTCCAAGAGATGCCTTAAGATGAAAATGGTGTTTTTTTGAGTATGACTTTACATCTCAAAGGTATCAAAAGCATCTGAGAAAATGTAAATAGAAAAACCACTGTTAACAGGGAAAGGTCAGCCGAACACAGTCTGTTGTAGCAGTGTATAATCCTACCAGTAGCATCTGTTCCCTGTTATTGTTATAAAAATGCTACTTCATTAGATCTTGGTTGAATCATGAATTAAGGAGTGATGTGTAGTAAAAACTTGCAGCGGCATTAGGCTTGGCAGAGTGCATATGTTGAGTCTGGCTGGTGGCTCTGGGGAGCCACATGGCTCGGGGAAATGGGAGGATGGAGCCTCTCTGCTTTCTTAGCCTTGGTTGAAACCCAGCTGAGGGTGGAAAGATTGAGTTTCAGGCTGTCTGTGAACTGCCTGGTGCGCTCAGCGGTGGCCGTGTGTCACCCAGCTCCAGGAGGACAGCTGTCCCCAGCACGGGCTGACAGCGCTGCCTGTGCCCCAGGCGCTGTTCTGGCAGAACCGAGTTGTTTGGGGGGGGGGAGAAATGAACGTCCTCCCTCCTCCTGGAGAAGTGTCTCCAGGGGAAGAGGCAGAAGGGTGGGAGCATCTGCCTTTCCCAGAGCCGTGGATGTGCTCTGGGGTGAAAATGTGCAGCCAGAGGCCACTGCCCAGGCTCTGCCTCTGGTCACTGACATCTGCTTTTGTCATCCTCTTGCATTTCTCTGTCTGTCACTAATACCTGGTTCTTGCTGTTAAGTCATTGAGTACAGCATTTGAAATGAGCCTGTGATAGAAATTTACAGTTGAAGGCACTTGTTGCTTAAATCTTCATCAGCTATAACCAGCTACTCTCAATGCATTTCCAAAGGGAGAAACTCTTCTGGTTTGTAGCCTCTCGAGTGTGTGGGGTTTGTGTTAAGTCTAAAGAAAACCTGGGATATTGACTGAAAAAAAAAAAAGGGAACTATTACTATATCAAGGGTGTTTATAAAGGCTGGCAGAATTGGAATATCTCATGGGAAAAGATGTTTTCACCCAGTTCTTCCTGAGGAAATCTCTGGCTGTGTCAGTCCTTGCTGGCTTCACTTGAAGTTGTTTGAGTCTCAGTCCCTGGGAAATCCTGAACAGCCTTGAGTGGATCATCACAGGTCCAGGTGCTCCTGGCTCCCTTTGAAATAATTTCCTCATAATTCATAGAGAAGCAGTCGAGACTGGAGACATTTATCATGATGGGGAAGATAGAAGTGATTCTTGAGGGCAACAAAGTTCAAAGACTTTGCTGTAAGTCTTCAGAATTAAAGATTTACTTGGTGCGTCTTCCCGTGTTTAATAGACAGGAAGAGATGAAAGGGAATTTCAGTAAAGATTTTCATTCATGCTTAATGATGCCACCATATAGATGAGCTTTGGCACTGTGTCCCGAGACATGAAGTTTTAAAACCAACCTTTTTTAAACATTAAATGACCTTTTTCATCCTCCAGCTTTAATAAATAAAGATTAGTTCAGGCTTAAAGCAAGGTGTAAATTTATGACATAATGCTGAAGGGATACATATTCATGGAGTAATTTCCATATATATGAGGCATGGGGATAAAGATGGGTGACAGAACTGGGGTGGGGGCACCTGACAGGGCTGGCAGACACTTTGCAGGACAACGATGTCCCTGCTTCGTTCACCTCCTCGGCGCGGGGCCTGAGTCAGGGCCTGAGCCATCCTGAGTGGAGAGAGTGATTTTTGGGAAGGGAGGATGGGCATTGGTGCTTTATTTTAACATGCACAACAATCAGCAGGTCCAATGGGATAGCTGGGTTCTGTGTGCTGTCAGCAGGGATGGACCCAGTGGGGCGCAGACATTGTGGCAGCTTTGCTCCGATTCCTTTTTGCCTTCCCTCAAGAAAATAAAAGTAATACCCCCTCACTATCTCCCTCTGCCTAACACAGATTTGAGTGGGCAGCCCCAGGAGCCGAGTTCAAGAGTCAAGTGTTTTCTGTTTGAAAAATATTTGTCCCTCCCCGCCCACAGCTGCCCACGTGCTTCCTGAAATATTCCAGCTCTCAGCGCCGTATCAACGCTCTCGCAAGGGAACCATCCGAGGCTATCTGGGGACATTCTTCCTTTGGTGGGACGTGAGCCCGGATCTGGGGCTCTTTAGGGCTGGACAACTGGATGTGCCTCTCTGAGTACCCAGGGCGGGTGCTGGTGTGACAGCGGGTGCTGGGTGCCACCAGGACGCAGCAGTGTGGGTGGCTGTGCCGTGCTGTGACGTTCTGGCAGGTGACACAGCCACTGCAGCAGAGATTTTTTCTCACCACCCACCTGTCTGGCAAGACCTTGGGAGGTGGGTGAAACAGCAGGAAGGGCCGTGCGTGGGAAGGAGGATGCGCTGAGCGTGGTGGTAGCGCGAGCACAAGTGCTGCCTGGAGATCAGGGAACAGGGGGATGGGGACGTGCACAGAGGTCCCGGCTGTGCCTAACCACTGCCAACACCTTTGCCCCCACAGCTGCCATCCTGGATGACCCCATGGAGTGCAGCAGAGGGGAGAGGCTCTCCATCACCCTGGCCAAGAACCGCATCAACCGCGCGCCCGAGCGGGCGGGCAAGGCCAAGGTGGAGGTGGACATCTTCGAGCTGCTGCGGGACAGCGAGTATGAGACGGCAGAAACCAGTAAGTGCCTCTCCATGGGGCTGCTCCTGCCCCGGTTCTCCTCTCTGCCAGCTCGCTGGAGGTGTCTGGCACAGTTGCTGCAGAGGGAAATTGTGTGATAGTCAGCTGGGTGCACGGGGAGAAAACCACCTTTCTGCTCCTTGCAGAGAGTTTTCATTGGAGGGTTTTGCAAGGTGAGCCCAGGCACGGACTGGGATGATCTGGGGCCTCAATGAGCTTTGCCACCACTCAGCTCAGCGGCTTGGGACAAATTATTTCCTTTAATCTCTGTGTGGATAAACAGAGGCAATGATACGGGAGGTGCTGATCCTTTGTAAAGTACTTAATGGTGAGCAAATAAGAGACTCTGGGCAAGTTGGGTGCAATTAAGTTATTTTTAATTCCCCCTGGAACTCCGTGTGTCAGCAAACATGACAGCTCTTCCAGAGCTTGAGATTGGCAGCGGGTTTATTTACACAAAGTGAAGTTTTCAAGTGGTGTTTCAAAGCATGTGGGTAAAAAAGAGCTAATTTTGAAAGAGCAGCAGATTTCTCACGTCACTTTGAAGTCCTTTCATGAAACAGTTCTCTGTTAGAGTTGTTCCTCTGCAGGCCCGACGTGTGAATAGAAAGGAAATTGATGGTCAGTGTCCCACAGACCTCTTGGGAGCTTGAGTGAAAGAAACCCAAAAGATCAATAAATAGTTTCTTCCTGTAAGGGGAAAAAATCTTTTGGAATAGGAGAGCTTCCCTTTGGAATCATTCTTAAGCTGACCTTTACAGTTCAAGGGAGAACAATAATTTTTTATGACCAGTTGGTTTGAAAAAGACGGAGGAATCATTTTAAATAATAGGGATTTTAAGACTCGTGGTTCTGTGTTCCATGACTGTGTTACCTGCAGGGCAACCCCTAAAAGTGTGGCTGTGTGTTGGGATTCGGGGCACACTGGATCGTCCACACATTGCTGTGACACCCAGAGCCGCTCAGGAGTTACTCTGGGTAGCTGCAGAAAGGGCTCCATGGGTCTGCTCCATCAGCACATCGCTCCTTCATTTCCTGAATTAGTGTTTGCATTATTTATAGGAGCGTTGAGTTAATAAAGTGCGTCTCAGCAAGTACCTGAATGTCTATTTATAGAGCCCGTCACCCGTGAGGCAGCGTAGGTTAAAATCATCCCAGGCAGCAGCGCAGGGACTATTTAAAACAGCAATTCTCCGCCGTTTTGGATCCCTCAGCTCTTTTCTGTTTTTCTTGGTCGTTCCCATGTCACCCAACACATCCTGCCCTCCCCTCCTTTGGCACAGCATTAGGGCAGATCCAGTCGCACTGGCCAGACCGTGCAGGAGGGATGGGGGCTGCCTGGATTGCACAGAATCGTGGAATCACAGATTGGTTTGGGTTGGAAGGGACCTTAAAGCTTCTCTGATTCCAACCCCCAGCCGTGGATTTTCGTTATTTTCTTTACTTGGACTTACAGAATGTAAAGAGTAGGAATTGGAGCAAACTGGCTTGATTTTGGTGATTTTTTTTTCACTGCGTTATTTGACGTTTCTTCAGAGTGGAAAATGTCTTGGAGCATTTCTTAGAGAAGGAGAAATCTGGTTTCTACATGGCTCTGCTATTAATGTCACCAAATTTATTCTTGATTTATATGGTAGCAGAGGAGAATCAGCTCCTCTAACTTCAATTCCAAGGGCTTTCATGCCTTTCAAATGCTTTAATACAGAGCTGATGTTTGTTATGATACATAATATTAATAAAGGCTGTTTAGATGTTCTAACCTGTGACTGTTATACAGCTTTTAATACTGATCTTACATTTCACACCCCTTGAACCACTGTTAGATATCACAGCTCCATGTTTAGCCGAGTGATTTAGGAATGCTGGGATATTCCATGTGCAATTAGTGCTTCAGGAGAAGGAAGAATTTAGGGGACTTAGTTTTTATTTTAGTGTTGAATTGTTTTGTCTTTCCTTTTCCTTCCTGACTGACTCGGGCATCTTCATGTTAGAGGGCCCCAAAATCACCAGTTGCTGCAGCAGGTAAAATATGACTCAGTTAATCACATTCATGCCTGGTTTGCTATTTCAGCTTTAGATGTGAATGAAGGCAAACATTGACTGTTCCTGTGGGCAACATCTGTGAGTTCCTTTGTTTTGCAAGGAGTTTGCAGTGAAAGGTGATGGGCAGAGCTTTTTTTGCTGTTAGAAGAAAAGCCCGTTCTCTCTTTGTGTTTGATGTTTCAACTCCTTTTATGGAGATCCAGAATGACTCGTTTAATCATGTCTTTATCTAAACCACCTCGTTCCTTTTGATGTCCAAGGAGGGACAGATTTTCTACTTGTCCCCCTGTCCCCCATGGTCTCGTCAGCTTTTTAAACATCTCTTTGTTGTGAATCCAAACATCTCGGGGCAGGTCAGAAGTCAGAGCCAGTCAGAAGCTGGAGAATGTAAAATATTTATTTATTCACATCAGTATTTCAAAGTGCTCCATATGTCCTTCTAGTGACATTGGCCCAAACCTGCTTCTCCATGTCCCACCATTTCTGTGGTATTTCATGTTTAAGGCTGCCCTGGTTGTGATGGAACCCCATGGAATCACAGGATGGTTTGGGTTGGAAGGGACCTTAAAGATCATCTTGTTCCACCCCCTGCCACGGCCAGGGACACCTTCCACTATCCCAGGCTGCTCCAACCTGGCCTTGGACACTTCCAGGAATGGGGTAGCCACAGCTTCTCTGGGCTTCTCTGGGTTGTGGGTTCCTTTTAGGAGGCACAGAGGATGCAGGGAGCAGGCTGGGAGCCCTGGGGCAGGATGAACTCTCTAGAACACCTTCTATTTATGCACTTGGTGTTTTCTGCCTGAGAATCCCAGCCTGACCAGGCCCTGCCACTCGAGATCCTCTTGACATGTTTTGCAATCATGGAAATGCTGAAGTAATTAAATACCTTCCCTGTTCATTTATTCTCAATTAGAGCCAGGAATCTTCTTTGCACGTTGGAAACCCTTGGCTCAGGTGTCTGTGCAGAGAAAGGGATGCTGTGCCCTGCACTGTGGGTGGGTGCTCTCACTGGAGACCTTTTCAGCCATGCTTTGAACAGGGAGGGTTTGTGGAAATGTTTTCCAGGTGCCCTGGGATCCCAGGAGGGAAAGGGCACCCTCTGACCATGTCTGAAGGGATGCACATGCATTTATAATGCAAGAGCTACTCACATGAGCTTTCCATGTTCAAAAAACAATCACATGTTTCCACCTTCCTTTAAAACATCTCACTGTTTCCTGAGTGTCCAAACCTCTGCTTAATTCCCCAAAATACTCGTGGAAACTATTGAGCACAGGCTTTTCTTGCTTACATGGCAGCACAGCCTTGCTGGTGCACAGGGAAGGTGTGGGTTGCACATGGAACTCACAGCTCACCAAGGATGATCAGTGGTACCCATATCCCATCTGCTGGTAAAGGGGTTCTTAACGTGATGCCACTTCAGTGCCCAGCATTTCTTGAGATCCTGAACTCTAAACACCATAAAAATGGAACATGATCTCGGGCAGAAGGCTGCAGTAATCAAAAATGTGTCCTGCCCAGCACATCCTTTATGTGGCACCCAGGTGGTGAAGTGTGAAGAGACTCGAGTGGCAGAGGCCATGCCAATACTCGTGGTTATAGTCCCTGTGATTATCAGGGTTGAGTTTTTGGTGCAGGACCAACATTTCTACATCCCTGCAAGTGCCTGGGCTTGCAGCACCCATGGCAGTGGCAAGGCTGAGCCTTTCCTCCCTGTGGGGACAAACAGCATCAGTGAATGTTCTGACATAGGAAATGTGTTTGGATTACACGAGAAGATTTCCAAATGTGGTCGAAACCTTTGCCTCAGGCACCTCCACTTTGTTTCCATTCACTTTCCTTAATTTTAGTGGATATTTCCCCCTGGTAGTGATAAACCAGGTCTTTTTCTTCTGACAGTTGTTGCAACTCTGTTGCTATGGCTACTTAACCCACTTTTTCTTCTCGGTCCCAGGGATGAGAAGAAAAGCACTCACCAAACTTTCCCCTCTGTGCACAACCAAATTTTCCCCGGGAATTTTGCCCTAATGACCTGTGGATGAGGAGGGGACTTGGAGGGCAGCTCCTCCCTCCTCGCTGCAGAGCACCAAAGGGTTGAGCTGAGAGGGGCTCACAGGGGCCCCTGAGACACCAGGCGAGGTTTTCGAATCACTGGTGCTCTTATTTAAAAGCGTCTTCTGAAGGGGTGTAAGTGCCTGTAAATTTTTAAGCAGAGAGGAAAAGCCAGTGCTGGATTGCTTTGAAGATGCCACAGAAAAATATTGCTCGCTCTGTAGGAGATTGAGTTGTTGGAGGGTGAGAGGGAAGACCCAAGAGGAGCTGTTTGCATTTCATCAGCACTTTCTGTAAGAAGTCGGAGCACTCTGTGCTGGGACTGGGTAGGATGTGGAGTTTTGCCTTCAAAAGAGAACTGAAACCAATTCCCCAAAGTGACAAATTAAATCGGGTTTTGGCCTCATATTCCAGTCATGAGGCCGTGGAGACTTATGAAGTCTAAGACCAGAGATGACAGGATACAGAATGGTTTGGGTTGGAAGGGACCATAAAGCTCATCCCATTTCATTCCCTGCCATGGGCAGGGACACCTTCCACTATCCCAGATTGCTCCAGCCTGCCCTTGGACACTTCCAGGGATGGGACAGCCACAGCTTCTCTGGACAACCTTGACTGTAGATGTTCATTTCCCCAACTCTGCACTCAAACCCATAAACCACCCCAAGCACAGTGTGGGCTCTCATTTCCCAGCCAGTCTTGATTTAAAGACTTGAAGCTGATAAAAGAACTTCCTTTGATCTGTAGTTCAACAGTTTTGATGATGAATTCCCTTTACTACAAAAAAAAAAAAAAGTTCAGATTTGAATTTTTCTGGCTCCTTCTCCAGCCTCTGAGTGTGGATAACTCTTTACAACCATCACAAAATCTTGTCTGAGGTGTGAGCAAGGGATCTGTGGTGAGGAGACACGTTTGACAGTGAAGAGGCAATACCTTTAAAATGCCACCTTTGTGATGCTGTGGTTTAGTTTTTCCATGTGAAAATGTTGTGGGCTTGCCCTTGCCAGAACTGATGAGTAGTTTTGGTGCCTCCTTTGCCCCCTTCCATGTCCTGTTCCTTCAGGAAGATGCCAGTGGGGCAAATGTGGCCTTGGCTGTCTGGGGAGGAAGGAGCCGAGTGTGTGAGGATGCTGAGGCAGGTCTGGCATTGCAGGAGGAGCCGTGGCCAGCACATATTCTCATGAGCCTTTCAGAGCTCAGGAATTCAGGCACGAGGGGCTCTCGCCTTCTGTTCAGGCTTTGCCTGCACAAGCTGCTCTGGAGGAGAGTTTCTACATGATGTGGTTGATGGGGATGGCAGCAGGGAGGTGACACCAGCTGGGCTAGTCCTTTGAGTGCAATTCAGCTAAATTTGTGCTGTGAATTAAAAGGACAAAAGGTTGCGTTTTAACGCGGGAAGCTTGAGGGGAAGAGATTTAATTTCTTCAGTTTGTCAGGGTTTTCTTATTGTTGTTCTAACCTTGGTGGCACGGAGCCAGAAGATTAACTACAGCTAGGAAAAAAACCCAAACCCCAGAAACAAATGAAAACTGGTAATGCAATCCTTATTATTGCACTGAGCTGTGCAGAGGGTGAGGGGAGAAATTCGTACAATTTGTTTGCTGCTGGGGGATGCTTTGGAGCCAGATCACTGCTGTGTTCAGCATCTTCCATAAACTTCAGTTCATGTTTTATCCTGGGGACTAAAAGGGGTGTTCTAAGAGAGAGTTCTGAGTCAGAGAAGAGGATATTGGTGAGTTTAGGTGGGATTTTAAGTGTCACAGGCAGGGTGACTGTTTCAGGGGGGGGTACTGACTCGAGGCAGTGGTGCAGCAGGTTCTGTAAGCCTGGCTGGCTGATGGATATTGAGGATGGAATCTAATGCCTGTTCCCTCTCTCTGGTGCCCACAGTGTGCCAGATTCTCCCCAAAGGAGTGGTAGGAGTCCTGGGACCCTCCTCAAGCCCAGCCTCGAGTTCCATTATCAGCAATATTTGTGGGGAGAAGGAGGTAAGTGCAGAAGTTCTTTTCTGGAGTAAGTTTTTGGCCCCGAAGCCCTTGTGCCTGTTGGCTGCCAAGGGCTGGGAGGGAATATGGGAATGTTCCTTCCTCCCAGTGTCTTTCAGGCCTGATGCACTGGGCTGCAGCAGGATGGGTCTCCTGGGAGTATTTTGTAGTGCTGTCTCCAGTTGACTGTCCCAGACGTGTGCTCCACCCGAGGCAAAGGCAGCTCTACAGCAACACATTGCAAGTGTTTTCCTCCTAAAATTCAGATTCAGTCCGAGTCTCTGATGTCCCTTTTTATTTCAGAAATGAAAGGTGAGTGTGAATGAACTTCTAAGCATTTGATTCTCAGGCTTGATCTCTGCTGCCCTCCTGGTGATGCAAACCTGCAGTAAGTCCCTGTGATTTATGTATCACAGAAGCATCAGCTGGTGCCACTGTGTCAAATGTGATACAGGGCCCAGCCAGAGCCCCTGTGCTTCCAGCCATCCATCAGGCACAGGGAACAGTGTCCCCATGTCACCAGCGAGGCACCAGATGCTGGAGTGACTGGCCTGATGTTCACAGGAGCTTGTGGTGACACTGGAGCACGGAGTTGTCTCTGCCTTTGGCTCAAGGGTTTCCTTCCCTCCTGTCCAGGGCAGGGCTCTTGGAAGGGAGAGGAAGACCCTGGGGCTGAAGGCAGTGTGTGACCCAGGGCTGTGCTCAGCTCTGGATGCTTGCAGGAGTGGGGTTGGCTGCCACCTTCCCTCTGGCCTCATCTCTCCTCTCTGGTAGCTCCAAGTCTCAGGCTCGACCTGTCTGTCTGCAGTGATGGTGGTGCTGGGGCTGCCCTGTCTGCTCTGGTTACAGGAATTCCCCTTTCCCTTCCTTGTCTCCCTGTTAACAGAGCCCGGGATGAGGGCTGTAGTCTGAAATCAAGGCAGAAAGCAGTTTATTACTCTTTAACTTCCCTTTTGCTAACCAAACAACTTACTCCGTCAATAAAACAGCCATCACCAGCCACTAATAGGCTTTCCCAGGAGGAGAGAGGTGGGAGGCATAGGCTGATAGCTTCCAGAAGGACCAATAATGGAGGGAAAGAGGACTTGACACTCCGCTAACGAAGCTGTGGCAGATGTTTCCCTTTCTCCGACTTCCATTTCTTCTGAACGATTCGCTCAGCACAAGAAAAACAATATTCCCTCTCCTTCTTTGGCTGAACCCTCAGTGTCTGCAGGAATGCGCAGGGTGTGCAGCACAGCCCTCCCCTGCAGCTCCCCCTCCCCAAACTCCCTGGGAAGCACCATCCCCCCTCCCAACCTCCCGCTCAAGTGACAAGTGCAGCATCATCAGGACCGGTGCTTCCAGTCCCGTTGGAGCTTGCCCGTGGTATTGGCCACCTGTTCCCTCTCCGCTGATCAAAAATGCCCCAAGCTTCTGGCTGCTGCATCTGTTCCCGCCTCTCCCGAGCCTTGGCAGCGAGAGGTCATGGTGTTCTTCCCTTCATCTCTCCTAATTGCCTGATGACACATCGCTTGGGCTGGCAGAGGTGGGTTTGCAGCGCTCCATCCATCCAGCACAGGCTCAGGCACCACCTCTGGATCCAGAGTATCCAGCGTGTCCCCTCCCTGTTTACACAAGCAGCCAGCCCGAAGTGAAGTGGGGGCCCGACTACAATTAATGCCCCAGCTAATTAGGTTGAACTCATCCGGAAGGTTTCCTGTGCTGTAATCACAGCCCCTGTTGCCTTTCTCTGAGTGGCTCAGCAAGACTTTTCCTGATCCACTTCTTCCCATGGCTTCTCGTTGCTGTGATAATTATTTTCCTCTGCTGTTGCACAAATCCTGCCCTCCTCTCTTGACTCCAGTGATGCTTCTGAAGTTTTATTGGGATGTTTCATTTTCTGCCTGCTGTGCATTTCACTCCAAAGGTCCTTTGTCGTGGGTTTACTTGTTTTTATTTCTGTTTCCTCTTTAATTATGTTTTCTTTCCTCTCCTCCCCACTCAGGTCCCTCACTTCAAAGTGGCACCAGAGGAGTTCCTGAAGCTGCAGCTCCAGAGGTTCACCACCCTCAACCTCCATCCCAGCAACACTGACATCAGCGTGGCCGTGGCAGGAATCCTGAATTTCTTTAACTGCACCACTGCCTGCCTCATCTGTGCCAAAGCTGAATGTAAGTCATTGCCAGGCTGGGGTTGGCATCTCCATCTCCTTCTCCTTTGGGTGTCTGCTGGAGAAGGTCCCACCAGCACCACGTGAGGCCTCAGTGTTGCACCCCAGGGCTTCATGTCTCATGGAGGCTCTTGGTCAGAGCAACCTTCTCCACTCCAGGTTCTCCACCCTGTTGCCCCCCTGGAAGTGTCTGTGAGAGGAGGAAAGGGACTGGGAAGAGTCTTGCCTGCCTTCTGTTTGACAATCTGAAGTGTTTTGCTTCCACAGATGGGGTTTTGAACTGAAAAAAAAAAGAAAAAGTAAAGCTTAGGCTTGTTTCTGGAGGGTTTTTTTAGGCAAGCAAAGCTTTTTGAAATACTTCTTTCCCAAACCCACGTGCTGTTTGTAGCCTAAAAGTGGGATTTGATTAATAGTCAGTACACTGCCCACCCTCTGGGCTCTGCAGCCATACATCTGCTGCTAATTGTGCATCTGGATTCTGGAGCTTTCACCTCAGCAGGACCATGTTCATCTCTGCAGAACGTGGCAGGACCAGCTCTGCACAGCAGTGGTGAGAGGAAAGTGGGTCCTGTGCTTTCTGAGGTCACTGGGCAGTAAGTGGCTGCTGTTTGGCAGCCAGAATCGTTCTGCTTTTATTACCCTGTAGCCAGAGTCCTCAGCACTGCAGTTTGCCACACAGACAAGCCCAGAAGAAGGGCCTTGAAGAGGCACATGGAGCCAGTGAGAGCTTTGGGGATACCGGGCCAGGTGTGAGACAAAGGCACCATCATTCCCATCACGCCACGAGCTGTGCCAGTAATGCAGTGTGGAGACAGACTCCTGCACGGGGACACAAGGAATAAGAGCGTCTTTACATTTGCTTTTTGCTTTATGTGCCCCGAGGTGAGCAGATACTCAGCTGATGTGAGTCAGTAAATTACCTTTGGTGAGCGTGCTCAGATTTACCCTGGGAAGGGACCTGCCTCGAAATGATGCAATTAAAATCACGCAAATGGTCTCTTACATTACTTCTAGTGCTGGAATTTTTCATTGTCTAACCTTAACCTTAAGCAGAAAGGGAAGAAAAGATAATTAGGTTTTCTCACCTGCCGTGCAGGAGCCTCAGAGCTCTGTCTTGGTGCTGCTGCCAGGCACAGAGCTCCCATCCACCCCTGCCCTCCTCCCCACTCCTCTGCCAAAACATGCACCTGCCTCCCGTTGGTATTAATGTGATTAATAGAATTCTTCATTTAACTGGATGAAAACCAATAACGCCTTTTTACTTGCAGCAAGCCAATTTATTTTACTCTGGCACTCCTGGATAACTCAGTATTTAGGATGTTCTGTGGAGCCTGAGTCCTGCCCAGGCCCTGGGAAGCAGCGGGATGGGTGCTTTTTGTGGATGCTGCTCTTCGTGCTCAGCGAGGACCTGATCTGAGCTGGGCTTAAAGCACAACGTGCTCTGACTGGAACAGAACACAGACAAGGCTTAATTGAGCTTCATGTAGGAGCACAAACCCTCATTTTCCCTCAGGACATGCGCTGCTCCTAAGCACAGTCCTTAAACAACTAACTCGAGGCAGTTCAGGCTTTTGGAAGGGCACCTTGAGGCAACTAAGGGGAGCATATGAGCTGTGTACTCATCAGCGAGGAAATGCTGTTTTGAGGGATGTTATTATTTAGATCCCAGGAGGGAAAAGTTGTAGCTGCTTTGGTTTAAGTACAAGGCTGTGTGATAGGACTCCTGAGTCCTACCCTGTCATGTTCACCCTGTCACTGTTAGGAGTCACGTCCTTCCTCTGGGGACTGGCTGTAATTCCCCTTGGCAGAGGAAGAAAACGACCCTCAGAGTCAATGAAATTGGGCCAGCCTAAGTGTAATGCCATGGTGAACAGAGTGAGATTACGTGACTCAATTTGGTGACCAGAATGAGATTGTATGGCTCAGTTTCTCTGTGATGTTGAATAATTTACTAATCCATGAATTGCTCTGGAACCCTAATGTGGAAGGGTTTCACCATTGTCATCCAGAAACAACTGCTGGTCCTCTGAGCCTCCATGACAGAGCCTCATGGACAAAAGCAACAAAAAGGGATGAGCAACAGCAAAGCATGAACAATAACCAGGGGTGTGGGGCTCCAGGAAAGACAGGTCGTGCCTCTCCTCCTCCCCAGGACGCAGCTCTTCTGCTGAGGGGAGTGAGTGAGCGGCTCCTTCTCTTGGCTGTGTCCCTTTTACCGCACTGCTTTGTTCATCTTTGTGAAGTCCTGGGAGTCCTTGAAAGCGCTAATCACATCCTGTTGTGTCACTTCCCTGGCCCCTGACCTGCTGCTGAATGAGTGGGTTTGTGCAGTCAAAAGTGAGTAAGGTTAAGAGCAGAGCTCTGACCTGAGGATGAATTTTCCTCTCTACCAGCTGGGATTTTTTCAGTTTCCTTCAGTTCAGTTTCCTCCTCCTTTACGGAATGTCTTTCCGTAGGGATGGGCTGTGTGGCTGTGCCTTGCTAATGATTACATCTGTTGGTCCCTCTGGTCAATCAAACTTGACAGGAGGTTATTTCTTGATGAAACTCAGCGGCTGGATGGAAGAGACAGGCTCGCATCAAATACGTTTTCTTGACTGAGAAAAGCTGCAGCAGGAGCTTTGACATCTTATTAGACTTCAAGGCAGCTGTGTGACCCAGCGGCAGGGGCAAACTGCAGCCCCGAGTGCCAGAAAGGTGCCAGAGCACAATCCAGGGAGGTTGGCACTCATCCATGGGGGTGTTCACTGATGCTTTGTGCCTTCATCTCCCATGTGAAGGGAGAGCTCAGACCTGTGTGGGGAGTGCTGGGCGGGCAGTCATGACCCTTTCCCAAGGCTGATCCCATCCAGATGCTGCCCCAGGAGGGATGTGTGGTGCTGGGCACTCCGAGGGCACAGAGGGGCAGAGAGATGCAGCTGGCAGGGCAGCCTGTGGGGAGGATGTAGAGGTGGAAGGTGAGTCGAGCCAGTGGATTTCAAACATCATCCTGCTTTAAAACGCTCTTAATTTCTCCATAAAGCACCAAATGTGCTCCTTGGTTGGTTTGGATTATCGTTGGCTTCTGGGAATCCCCAGTCCACAGGTAATTCTGTACTGTGCTAGGACTGTACTCAACATTTTTGTCACAGTATTTTATTGTAGGCTTAATGTTGCGTTTTTGCAGCATCCTCTGCTTTGTCTGACTCTGAGCAGAGCTTTCCATCCCCTTGGAAGGCATCATCTTCCCATCAGAGTGCCCCAAGGTCTCCAAAGTGTATCGAGTTGTGCCTTGCAGGGCACTTAGTCTGGGAGCTGGAAATGCAAAGGTTGACAAGGAGGAGAAATAATCCTCCAATAACCAGAACAGCCCCACTTGCAGGGAGATAATGGAGAACCTGGCTGGGCTCTGGGATCCTGAGCAAATTTGCATCAACAATCTTATCTCAAGAGGACTTTGGGGCCAATTTATCATTTTTCAGAGAACAGCTGGAGTAGCTCCATCATTTCCCATTCCCTGCTGGGCCAAGCACTGAGCCCCAAATCCTTTTCCTTTGCAGCACATACACCCAGAAATTCAGGACTGCCTCCTCCTGTGGGCCGTGGGAGAACCGAGCACAACATTTAAAAGCGTCTGTCCTCCCTTTCATTTCCAGGCCTTTTAAACCTGGAGAAGTTGCTCCGGCAGTTCCTCATCTCCAAGGACACGCTGTCAGTGCGGATGTTGGACGACAGCCGGGATCCCACCCCGCTCCTGAAGGAGATCCGGGATGACAAGACAGCCACCATCATTGTCCATGCCAACGCCTCCATGTCTCACACCATCCTGCAGAAGGTGGGTGTCTGTGCCAGCCCTGCTCCCCCTGAGCCAGGCCCCACTGTGGTGCTGGAAATGGGCTCTGCCCTCTCAAATTAGCCGAGCCCTGCACTGCTGTCTCCTTTTTCTCCCTCGCATTACGTTTCTAACTTTTTGCTGCCTTTTTTTTTTTTTTTTTAAATGTCTTATTAACTGAGATTTTGTTTTAATCCTGTTTATTTTTAACTGGTCTCCTGCTGCAGTTTTTAGCGCTTGTTTTGATAGTCTGCTTCAAAACTGAGCAGTGGCTCCAGATGGAGTCTAAAGTTGGGTAGAGTTTCCCACATCCTGGGAGGAAGAAGAAGCACATTCCTGAATGGAGGCAGGATCCAAGCAGTGGGATCCCCTTGGCTGTTCCACACAGTGTCCTGCCTGCTTTATCACAGAGTTACTCATCCAAAGCCAGAAGGGATGTTTTTATTATTCCCCACCTCCCTGAAGATTTTTACCCCACTGCATGTCATTTTTCAGTTTTTTAACAGGTTAGGGGATTTTTTTGGGGTCCTCTGCACAGGGATTTTTTTTGGTGTGATTGTTTTTGTTTTTTTTTTCCCTTTTTCCCCCCTTGGTCCCTGTTGCTGCCTGGTTTCTGAGGGCTGTCCCCCTCCCCTGTTGCTATAGTGACTTCCCAGAGGCACACAGCAGCTCTCCTCAGGCACACACAGCCTCCCTGCCCAGCCCCAACATCCTTCTGCCACAACTGATAAAGATGTCAGCGATTCCCACGGTTTGTCTGTGAAACCTAATTCAGTTTTCCAGGTTGGAGGATTGTAGGAATGGAAGGCAATAAATAATGAGCTTGTGATCTGGCAACTCCCTGCACCTTGGGAGGGTGAGAAGTCTTTTTCTTGTACAGAGGTGGAGCCAGATATGGAGTGAGGTGGTGGTGGGCAAGCAGGTCCTTTCACTGGTCACCCAGAGCAAGAAAAACGCCCTGTTGGTTTGAGAATGTCAGATCTGTCTCAGGACACCAGTCCTGGTGTGGCACAACGAGAGGAATTACAGTTTCTCATCTTCCCCTCCACATATGGGCTGGAGACACATGGCTGCTCCCTGGATTCCCAGCCTGTCCCACCTGGCAGCAGGCAGGTAAATGGATGGGTCGTGATGCTCCCAGGAACAGCTTTGCTGCTCCCTTTGATTTTCTGCCCTTGAAATCGAACACACTGACTTCAAAGTGGGTCAGAGGGAGAGCTGACATTATCACTGTCCCCAGCAAGGGAAGAGGGAGGGGAGTTGGTGCCAGGTTTGACTGTGTAGGGGTTTAAAGATGAGGCAGCTGTTGGCAGCCTCCTCCAGAGCCAGGGTGCTCTTTTCATCAAGTGACTTTGCTGTGTCTGTGTCGCCACCTGTGCAAGGGACAAGGTGACAATGTGCAACCCAAGGGCTGGACACAGCCAGACCTGAGGCACCAGCAGCAGTGGTGGCTTCAGATTTGCACAGGAACAGGTACAGTCTAAGCCACCTCTTCTTGGTGTCTTGCCTTCACTCACTTTCTGTTGTCACAGCTCCTGGGGGAGATGCAAAGGGACTGACAACAGGAGGTGCTGCCTTTGGTCCTTCCCTCCCCACCTCCCTCCCTCTCCTTTGTGTGGTCTGGAGCGATGGGAAAACCTCTTTGCCAAGGTCTGGAAGTGTGGTTTGGGACCAGCCCTGCTTGGCAGTGAAACACAGGCTTCCAGGAGGATCTGCAGATTAATGCCCCGTTTTCCTGAGCATCTGTTTCCACAACCAACTCCTTCCTTAGTGAGAGTTTTGGAAAAGGATCTCAGTGATCTGGTCTCTGATCTCTACAAAAGTTCATCGCCATGGAAAAATCTGTGTCCTCTCTGCATCCCTATGCACTTTAACCTTCTTTTCTTCTATTTCTGTGGAGCCCTGGGGTTATTTGGGGGGTTCAAAAGCTTCTTCTTCCAACGTGCATCTTGTTCTTGGCTGGAGGCACCCACGGGATGGAACCACATGCAGAAATCTCTGAATTTCCTGTTTCTCCATGCCTGGGATGCTCCCAGGGGTCTGGAGCTGCAGGTCAGGCACTGCTGGGTCATTTCTCTCTGCCAGACAGCCCCTGTGCAGGTGCTTTGTCAGTGCTGAGCTCCTCAGGTAGGCTCGGTCCTGCTGGAAAATTGGTTCCCCAGACTTTAATTTCACAGGTCAAATTGTGCTGCTGTGTCCCACCCTTCCCGCCTGCGGGGAGATAGCGGCGCTTGCACGGGGCGATAAGGATGAAAAAGCAAATGTGGCCCGGGCTGTGCCTTGCTGGAGTGGAGATTGAAGATTGTCAGGCTCTGGTTTAATCTCCTTTCCTCTCCTTCACAGGCAGCTGAACTGGGAATGGCGTCTGCCTATTACACGTATATCTTCACTAATCTGGTAAGATGTTTCTCTCAGCTTTTCTCCGGCGTGTGTGTAGAGTCATGTTAATGGGAGCTGATCCCCCTGACCCGTGGGAGCGCTGGGAAGAGCCATGTGCTGGTGCTGGAGAGGGAGGGAGGGAGGGAGCTGAGCCTTGCCCTGGTCTCTGGGAGAAGAACTGACTGATCCAATGCAGCATCCGAAGGATTTGTAGGCGTCGTGACTGCAGCTGGTGCAGTGAGATGTGCAGGTCTTTGGGAAGCTCCAGCGGATCGGTGGTTCCTGACCAAGGATTCAGAAGGTGTCACCCCCTGAAATGATTCCCAGTGCAAGAAAAAGGACAGGCTGCACTGGGATGAGCATCCAGAGGGTGTCACAGCCCGGTGCTTTCCTGCTGAGTGTCTGAGCTGCTCTGTAAGACAAAGGAAGGATGATCCCATAAATGGTGAGAGGCAGAGCGGGGTGTATCTCATGGCCCTGGTGGTTTGTCTTATAACTGCTAATAACATTAATGGGGGGGTCATGTGGCTAAATCCCAGAGCACTGTGCTAAACAAGGAGTAATGGGCTTTGGCAGCAGCAGGGGGAAACCCAGAATAAATATCAGAGGAACTTCTCTTGCCGGCCGTGTGGTGTGGGGAAAACACGACCAGGAGATCAGCCCGTGAGTGCTGCCGATGGAAACCTGAGTATGGGCCTGGAGGGTTGGGTGGAGGTGCCTTCCAACCCCAAATGATACTCATATTCTCTAATTTCTATTAATATTTATGCCAGGGTGTGCTGTGCCAGGAAAGCCGAGAGCTGAATCACGCTTTGTGTTTGGGTGGGAGACAGACGGGAACGGATGGAGCCAAACGTGTGGGCAGGAGAGCTGGAGTGGAGGGGAGGAGGGGGAAGGAGGGAAATGGAGGGGTTGAGAGCCAAGAGAGCAACTGGGACAGAGGATGGAAAAAGGGGTAGGGAAAGGAGAGCCAGGTTCCTGCCTGAACTGATGGGATTCTGGTCCCTGGTCAGTGCTCCGTGTCAGTCCAGCAAGAAGAAGCTTCACTGTTCCTGTTCATCCTCATGGGATAGATCAGCACTGGGCAGGAATGGAAAAGGAAGGGCTGTACCTGGAGGGGGTCAGGCAGTGATGGAGGTTGGGGGTTGTGGTTTCCACCCCAGTGCCAGCCCTGAGTCAGTGTCACTGTGCTGTCCCCATCGCATCCTGCCCACAACTCCAGGCATTTCCCACTCACAACAAGTCGTTTTCTTGTTGCCCTCTGGTCCCAGCAACTGTTTCCTCATCCCCTTGCCCTCCCCAGTCCTGGCAGTCATAGTCCCAGGGACCAGGACCGTGCAATAAGGGATTTCTGTTCGCAGCAGAGTGGAGTCTGAGTCTGCTCATAGATGGTGCTCAGACAACAGAAATAACCATCAAAATTAAGCTCCCCACCTCCACCCCCACACTGGTTGTGAGCAGGGGGGTGATTAAGCGTTTGCTTGGGGTGAAACTTGTCTTTGAAACCCATTCACCTCATGTAACACGGCGATGGCAGGTGAGACAGAAATGAGTTTTGTTGCCATTCACTCTCACAGGATCTTAATGTGTTTACCCAGGTTATTTTACCACTTTGTCCAAAAGAACAGCCTTTAGCAGAACTAACTGGATTTTTTGGCAGGGATATTACAGAAAGGTGACATCAGACAAAACCTGGGCAGATGGAAGAGATGTTTAAGGAAATTAGTAATATTTAAATGGGGATTGGAGATGGGAGTGAGCAATTTAGGCTCATAAATCTGGAGGGATTATCAAGCTCCTAATGAACCCTCTGAGGTTTTGCAATCGCTGCCTAATAGAAAAGATAAAATCATAGTGAACTGCTGTCAAGGGGAGCAAGCAAAAAGATGGCTTTAAATCAGAGAACCATCAGAAGGGGACCAGTCTGCATGGCAGCGAGCTGCTTGGAGATGGAAAAATATTTCAGGCAAAAAAAAAAAAGAAAAAGAGAGGAGAACAAAGGATAAAATGCTGAATTAAACACCTGCCCTGCAGCACTAGAGGGGAATTCTGTTTCTGTCTTTTGGCATTAATTTTATTTAATAAGCACATCCCAGCCGACAGCTCGTGGTGCCTCAGCTCTGCCGAGCGTCGGGTGGAGGGAAGTTGTGGCTCCCCCTGTGCCAGGGCACGGGGGAGAGATTTTAGGCTGATGGCCCCTCTGAAGCAGCCTGATGGCTGCAGATAGTGGCAGCAATGCTCTCCCAGCTTCTGGCAGGAGATTGCAGGAGCAAATGAGGAGGAAGTCCTGAGCCCCCAATGCATTTCCATGGAAGCCCAGGCAAGCAGCCTGATGTACAAATATCCACGGGCTAATTCACTGCGTGCAAATTCATTATCAGCCTCCTTCAGCCAGCTCAGGGGACCCTTTTTGTCAGCAGCAGAAGCTCAACAAATTTTCCAGGAGTCCTAATGAAACTCTCAGAACAGAGCAGGTCTGGTGCGTTTTCCTTCCCCTCCATCCGTCATCCACATTTGGGGTGCCCGTGACAGCTGGAGACCCTCCTGCCCTCCCTCCCCTGGCAGAAAATCTGCATCTCACCCGAGTTTCTTCTTGGCATCTCCAGACAGCGATGAACTCTCGTGTTGTGGGAATTGCCCTTCTGGGAAGGCTGAAATTTCCCCAGGAGCTGGGAGCTCCTCCTCCTCCTTTCTCCTCTCCCTGGCAGGGCACAGGCTCTCTGGGTATCCACAGAGCTTCTGGCCATGTTAGGGGGTAATGGTGTGCTTAATAATAATAATAACAATAATAACAATAATAATAATGTTAGTGCATAAAGAGACTATTGCAAACAGCCTGCTGTGCATTGAAGAAAATGTTCCTTCCAGCACCATAAATCCCTGAAATCAGCAGCACAGAGCAGGAGGGGTGTTGGATGCCTCCACAATCCCATAGTACAATTCATTCTTTCAGCTTGTTAATTCTGTGTAGCTTGTTGGATTTATCCTTTTTTTTTTTTTCTCCCCCTCTCTGGTTTTTTGGGTTTTATTTTAATAACACATGGACCTCGGGCTGGGTTTAAATTTCAAGACATTTATCAAGGAGATTAGATGGAAATAATTGAAACAATTAAAATTATTACTGGGGAAAAAGGAAAGGTGTAAAGGAGTTACACCAGTGCCTTAAGTCAGGCAGGTTATTCACTGGCTGCAGTTTTGTTCCCTGACAATATTGTGTGCAGGTGTTGCTGCTGATAAAACAGCTGCTCTGTTCAATTCCCAGAGACCAGATAAATCAGTTCAGGAGGGATTTTTTTTGTTTGTTTCCCGTTGTTTCTTCTTTGTGTAGTGATTTATAAAGAGGTCTTCGTACAGGACGAGGTGAACTGTTGCTCCGGGTTGTTGGAAGTGGGGGGGAAATGAGTGTCCAAGTCCCCCAGACAATGTCACACGTTTCAGTGGCAGCTTGTCCCCACAGTGACACCCCTTGGAAGGAGGGAATGATGTCAAGGAAAGCAGAGGGGACAGTGAACTACAGATTAGTCTTTGGGGTTTAGGTTTTTAGGCCTGCTCTGTGAAATTGCCTTCTTTTGGTGAAATAACCACCTTTTTCTGTGCCTGGTCCCGCCATTAGCACTTGACCTCTTTCCTCTCCCGGGGTTTGTCACTCTACAAACCTTGGGCTCCCTGCAGAGAAGTCAATTGCTTTCACTAAGGATGTATTTTCCTAAAGTGTTCTTGTTTGAAGAACAGCCTCCAACATTTAATAGCTCTGCTTGAATGAAGAGGTTAAAGACCCATCCTTATGTGGTACGTTGGTGCTTTTGTGATGAGTCCACTTTGTAAAAGCAAAGGAATTATTTATAAATATACATGTATAGCTCCCTTAAATTACCCCTGAGTTCACCGAGCTCACAGTTCCTCTGTTACTACACGAATGGCAAAGTTTAACACTACCTTGAGCAGATCCACCACATCCACTTTACTACTCCAAGGGCCACGATTTGTTGCTGTGATGACTTCTTTCTGCTTCCAGAGGAATTGATTTTTACATGTGGCCCATTATAAACTTATTGACTCTGTCAATAGTTTATAAGTAAATTGAGCCTTTCAAGAAAGCCATAAAGCACTTAACATAATATTGTTCACTTGAGTAAATAAATAAATGTGTTCTTGGAGGAGCTTTGGAATGATGAACAGGCTTGGCAGCTCAGCTCTGAGGGCAACAGGAGCCAGAGAGGCAAAGGTTTCCTCCACATCCAACAGAGGAGTTTTGGTGGTTTTGGGGGAGAAAGTGGACACAGGGACCAGTGACATTGCAGGGTCGCTGTCCTGGTGCTGTAATGAGGCCAAAGGCGAGGGGGTGGAATGAGATGAGCCTTAAGGTCCCTCCCAACCTCAACCAGCCCCTGATTCCAAGATCATCAATTCCAACCACCATGTTCACCGCTAAACCCTGTGCTCAAGTGCCATATCCACGTGCTTTGTGAACACAAACAGGACCAGGGTGGTACCGTCTGCCCCTTTGGGCTGATAAAGTCCTGCCTTCCATGGCCTGGGGAGAGACTCCCTGGAGTTCTGTTTGCCCCCAAACCCTGAGCTGGGATATTTCATCTCCTCTGGTTGTCCCTACAGAGGTGGATAATGACACGCACTGGCAGGGTGAGGTGCTGACTTTGCACTGGCTGCAGGTTTGGCTCTTGCAGAGGAGCTGCCAGGCAATCTCGGGATGGACACTGAGGTCTGGGGTTGGAAGGGGAGAGCTTTTCTAAGCACCAAATGCTCTCGACAGGGAAGTTTTGCCAGAGTTGGGGGTTTAATAGAGAAATGGAAGCCTTGGCCCAGGGATCTCCTTCCCATCCCACAAAGAAGGAACAGTACAGTGTGTCCTGGCCCCACAGCAAGGCTGTGCCTGGTGTAAATCAGCCTTTGGTGCTGTCAGAGGGCTGGATCCTTGGCTGGGACCGAGGGGAGTGAGGTCAGTGCAGTGCTGAGTTTACAGCAGTGAATTTCTCCCGCTGAGCACCTGGGCTACAACCCTGTCGGGGGGGAGTTTTGGAGGCTGTTAATCAGCGGATGCAAAAATCCAATAAAATCCTTGCAGTGATTAGGGGAGAAAGATAAACATGTGTGTGTGAGCAGGAGAGGAAGGCAGACATCTTGCTGTTAGTGTAGCCTGAATTGATCAAATCCTGCTCCTTCTAAGGATTTGGGATGATGTGAGGTCAAGCAGGGTGTGGGAAGGTCTTGGTGCCACTGAAAATGAAACGAGCCCCTCTTTAGCCCTGTCACCAGCCTGCAGGGAGTGGTGGCTGTCTCCCTGCTTCCTGGGCGATCCAGGTTATTAAAAATGTGATAAGAATCGAGTCAGGGAAGCGAGGTTCTGTGCACACAAATGGGATGCAGAACAATATCACCAGCTCAATCGATCCAGCTGGAAGGAGCTCAATAGCTGATGCAGGGAGTGCTGAATAGCAAACTGGCCCCTGGGCCCCGCGGGGTGAGCAATTACCAGGAGCCACTCAGTGGAGTGAGACGGTGGCGTGGCAGTGCAGGGGGAGGCAGCTCCACACTTCAAAATGCATTTGCTCACCAGGCAGGCTGCTGGGACACTAATAATGCCCTGCCCGACTGGCCCTTTCCACACTGAGGGCACCAGCAGTGGGGTTGGTGGTGAGGGAAGAGCTGCACATCATCTGTGGGGGCTTCTTCAGCCTGGGAATGGATTATTTAGGTGTACATTTGAGAGGATACTTAATTCATGAAATGCTGATACATGAATGTTGATGCTTTGCATTGCAAGGCAGGTTGTTAACTCGTGGCTGTTCAGCCTGGAGAGGAGAAGGGTTTGGGGAGACATTACAGCACCTCCCAGTGCCTGAAAGCAGAGGCTGGAGAGGGACTTTTTACACGGGCATGGAGTGACAGGACAAAGGAGAATGGCTTTAAGAGGAAGGAGGGTAGATTTGGATAAGATATTAGGAAGGAAATCTTCCCTGTGAGGGTGGGGAGGCCCTGGCACAGGGTGCCCAGAGAAGCTGTGGCTGCCCCATCCCTGGGAGTGTCCAAGGCCAGGTTGTGGCTTTTATTAACCAGGTTTTCCCAGTGATCCAAATGTTTGGGGTCACTCCACAGGATTTGTGTGCTGCTGAAAAGTGCGAGTGCAGGTCGAGTGCTGCACGAGGCACAGAAACCCAGGAGTGACTTCATCCTCTAATAACTCCTCCAGCTCTGTCTCCCAGGGAACCCCTTTGTATTCAATTAGCTAATGTGTGCCTAGCACTTGGAAAATATAGAGTGCCATAGAATTGCTTAGTGGGGTTATTTAACAGCACATGTTTAGTGGTTGCAGCCCAGTAGTAGAAGTCAGAAAACCTACGCTGTAATTGCCTGGTGCTGCTGCTGAATTTGGTGTGATTTCAGCAAAGCCTGGGGATTTTCTGTCTGTAAAAGTTCATTAATTTTGGCTGCAGACCCTCTGGGGCTATTTATTTTTCCCTAAGATCTCTTGAAACGGAATATTGATTTTTGGTGGCTGTTTTTTAAAAAAAAGAGTGAAAAGAGGGGGGAGAATCCAGGCAAACCAGGATTTGTGTCCCTGAAATTCACTTTGGCATCGTTTCTGGTGATCATCTCTGTGCCTCGGGTTGGACTGAGATGGAGGGCAAAGTGCTGGTTAACTATTGCAGTTGTTCCAGTGTAGGGAAGGGGAAAAAACCATTGGCACTGGGATAGAAGATAATAAAGGAGATGCTGTTAGCCCCCATCTCTTTGATTCACATCCTCTGGTGTTCACCTGGCACTGCCTGAAACCTGTGGTTGCCAAAGCTGTATTTGCACAGGTGGAGGAGGAGGCTGAGTGTCCCCTTTTAAGCAGAATGTGAGTTATTTTCCTAATGGCTCCTTGTTCTTATTGCATTGGAAAATTATCTTTCAGCCTTCCAAAGCACCAGCCAGCCCTGGGAAAAAAAGGATAACTATAAGAGGAGAGAAATGCAGCTGAGAAACTGTTTTGTGTAAGAATTAGTTCACCAGCTCTGTCTGGCAGCCCAGACAGGGTGTAGCTTAGGCACAGGTCAGCTTCACTACATTTCAATGAGAAATCCATGGATCTCCACCTGAAAATACCCCTGAGAGGAAGGTTTTCCACCCCTCATCCTGCCTGTGTTTGCCTCTTGCCTCGGGAAATCAGCTGAGAGGTGCGAGTCTTGAATGGCAGATGAGTTTGTGTTTGCAAAACGTGGGCTTGGAAATGTCAAGCGTGGCCAATGAGTGTGTAAAAAGGGGGGAAAAAAAACCCCCAAACAAACAGGGACAGTCTCTGAGGCGGCAGCTGCTGGAGTATCGCGATGCTCTCACCCCTTTGCCCTCCCTTGCCAACCTGACCTTACCAAATCCCTCTTATCCCACTGCAAATGAAGTGTGTCCCCCTAGGGTGGTTTATCTCCAGCTCGTTGCATAGGCAGCTCACGGCTCATTTCCTTCTGACCTGGGGCTGCAAAACGCTCTTGCGCATATCTGATGGAAAAACGTTTAAAGGCAAGAGACCCGAGCCTGGAGCAGAGGGAAGGGACAGGGAGCAGTGGGGGGAAAGGGTCGGGGACAGGCCATGCCATCCCCCTGTGGTAGAGGCGATGCTTTATGGACATGACAGCGACAGAAATGGGCTTTTCTGCCCGGGAAAAAGATGGATGTGGAGAGTGTTGGCTGTAGAAAAAGGCCAAAGCTTGCACAAACCAGGCACCGGTAATGAGAGCTGGGAAAAGCTGCTGTTAACATTTGAACCAGAGCAAATTGGTGTCTCTGGGGGGAGCGTGGCGGGGTCTGCCCGTGGCTGCTTAGCAGGCAGTGAGCCCTGGTAGCTGCCTCCAGCTTAGAGGGACACAGGAATTTCCCCAAGGAGATTGAGATGATGCAGGTCTGGATCCCTGCAAAAACTGTGCTGTGAGCCACGCCAGGGACCAGGACTAACCAGGACTAACCCCTGCCTCAGTTTCCCTCACCCAGGGAAATTCCCTCACCCAGTAATTGCTAAGTTGAAGAGCAGAGCTTAACAAACCTGCGACCTCAAACGCTTCAAAATGTCTTAATGGGGGAAAAAAATCATAATAGATAAATTCCCTGCTTTAAGCCACCTTGGGACTGTGTGGCTGTGTTGGTGCAAAGCATCCCACTCTCCTCCTGTGTCAGGCAGCTCTTTGCCTCCTGCCCTGCCCAATTTGCCTCCTGGCTGCAGGGCTGGTGGGGTTTTGCAGGGGCTCAGCACATCTCCTGCTGCTCCACCTGCATCCAGGATCTCCTCAGGCCCCCATCAGCCCCCTTCCCCGGGGCTGACAGGATGCCGTGGGTAAATGGATAAGCTGTCAGGGAGGCAGGAGGATAATATCATTCAAATGAATCAATAGTTCACAGGCAATTTCATGTTACCCAGCGTTAATGTGGTGGTGTCCAAAATGCACTCAATCCTGTGGCTGATCACATTCCCCTGGGAGTTTGCTGGGCTGGAATAGTCTCGTAACTCCGTGTTTCAGAGATTTACAGACGCTGTTCCTGCGTGCCCAGGTACGGAGCAAAGATAAAAAATGGCTTGAAAGCTGCTGCTCCACGGAGCCCACAGACATCTGTGTTAGTGATGGAGGGGAATGGGCACCCAGCAGTTTCTGAAACCATTACTCCCACCTTCTCACTCCATTTTAGCAATTAGCCAGAGAGAAATTAGTGAGGAAGGTGCCATTATTTCCTGCTAATAGGACAAGAAGGGTTGGACCCTTGTCCAGGAATGTGGCTTTGTGATGTAACTGCTTCCAGTGATGTGAGTAGCAGAGTAGGGCTCTCCATTTATGCTTTAATTTTTTTTTTAACATGTAGTCATTTTTTATTTTACCACTTTACTCTTGAAAAATATCAGAGGATGCTCCCAGCTCCAAAACACCCACTCAAAGCACCTTTCCACTCTCCACATCAGGGCATTAGAGTGTCCCAGGAGTGGCATCTTTTCCTGGTGCCAGCTGGCAGGAAGGCCTGGGTTAAGGTTAGGCTTAGGTTGGGATTTTTTAGTATTTTTTTTGGTGGAATTTGGCCAGTAAAGTCTTGGACTTGGCTGACATCTTCAATAAAAGCCTGAGATGGGCAGCAGTGCTGAATCAAATCCTGGTTAACACCCAGCAGGTGGGTGGGTCTCACAGCTCCATCGTCCCATCTGCCCTTCAAGGGTATTGAATAGTTTTGAAGGTTTCAGTGCCTGTTTTCCCCTCTAATCCCATTTTCTCTTTTGGGCTGCTTTAGGAGTTTTCCCTCCAGCGCCTGGACAGCTTGTTGGACGACCGAGTGAACATCCTGGGATTTTCCATTTTCAACCAGTCTCATGCTTTCTTCCAAGAGTTTGTCCAGAGCCTCAACCAGTCCTGGCAGGAGAACTGTGATCACGCTCCTTTTACTGGGCCAGCAGTAAGTAAAGTTCATTCCCATGGGCTGGAAACACTTATAGACCACCAGGAATAAACCTTGGGAGAGGAGCTTCAGGATGGTCCTGAGCAGAGACTGGCAACGCAAAGGTAGAGACTCTGGTCTCAAAGGGTACATTTTTAAAATTATTAAATTTACTGAAATTATTAAATGATTTAATTATTTAATCCAAGTAAAACCTGTGCTAAAAGAGCCCAGGCACATCCCCAGGCTGCAGTTTGAGTTGGGTTTTGTAGGGAGAGTGTGGTCTGGGATGGAAAGGATGAAGCAGGCAGAGTGTTTTAGTTAAGTAGCTAGGAGAGGACTTGGGGTATCCTGTGACTTACAGGGGAGCTCCCTGATCTGGAGAGCACCAAAGTGATCCTGAAAATCTGAGGGTTCCCGAAGGGACCTTGGGGAGCAGGTGGGTGCTTCAGAGGGATTGTCTGTGCTTGAGTGGGGCACAGCTTTAAATTCAGGCCTGATCTTAATTTGAATGATATTCGATGTGAGTGCAGGGGGTGATGCAGCTCTGACTCAGTGTTTCCCTCATGAAATTTGTCCCTGTGTATTTTACCTCTAGGAGAATGGCTCGTGGAAGGGGGATTGTGAGTGCAGATGGCACAGAAGGGTCTGGGCACAGGCAGATGCCGAGGGGCTGTGCTGTGTTCTGTGCTCCAGCATCTCCCTGATGAATGTGCAGATCAGCCCTGAAATATTCCCTAGGGATTCTCCCTAACTGGGAAGGCTTGCAAAGCACATTTGCCAAATTGGTTGCAGGGAGCTGTGACTGGAGCTGGGGGAGAGGAGAGAGAAAAAATACCAGTGGAACCCTTGGCATGGTTTGTAAAGAACCCAGAGTCCCCTTGCTGAGCTGAGGCAGCTCTGCACTGCTGGAAAGCTCCTTATTGTCACCATAAAGTGATCCTGAACAGGGAAAATGAACTTTCTACCCTTCCTGTTAGCTTGACATGACGCTGAGTCCATGGTTCGCATGTACCTGGGACCATCCTGCTCTCCCTCCTTCCAGCTCTGTGTCTGCCCTGCTGAATCTCCACAGGATTGGAAACTACCCCAGGAAACTTCTTGTTTGGATGGCAGTCACAGGGCCTGCATTAAAACCAGATTTCCCTCGAACAGTTCAAACAGAAGGCAGGAGTGTGGCAGGTGTGACGGGGAAATTAAAATTCTCATTGTGCCACCTTACCCTTTGTGCTGCCTTGAGCAACCTGCAAAACCTGTAGGTGGAAGGATGCAAGATGATGCCTGGGGGGACTGGAGTTCTTCAAAATGCCACATCCCAGGTGATGAGAAAAGAGCTTTGCCCTGGGTGGGGAAGTTACAGAATAGAGAGGAAATATTCCCAGGCAGGGCATGTGTTTCTTTTCCTTTGTCTGTGAGGAAAATTCTGCCTGGCATTGTCTCTGCTGCTGGAAATGCAGCGGGTCTCATCTCCCAGGGAGCATCTCTCTGTGTGTTAGAACTGCCCCTTGTAGTCCTGGGAAGGAGTTATCTCATGGGATAACTCGTGCTGAAGAGAGAAAAGGAAGCTCAACAGCTGGAAGTGACAGAGGGAGGTTTCCTGTGAGCTGCAAAAATCCCAGGGCTTTTCTTCTAGAGCTGAGAAAGCATCTGACAAAGGAGGAGAGAGCTGCCTGCTCTAATGCCATTCTCATTAATCACATTGCAAAGAAAGGAAATCAGAGAAAATCATTCAAATTACAGATGGCTAGATTTGGTAATTAGAATTTAGGCTAAAACAGATGTTTGTAATTAAGTGTTTATGTCATTGAATAAAATCCAGATTGGAAAGTCTATTTCACAGGATTTTAATGGCTTTAATTCTCCATGTTACGTTTTGGGGGCAAAGATACAGATGCTCATGTTTTAGGAAGAACAGGGGAAAAAACCCAGAGTAGCCAAACCTGGTCATGTTTCCCTGGAGAGCCATTTGCCTTTAAAAACGGACTTTACATGGGAGATTTAAAAAAAAAAAAAGTGGATTATTCTGCCTGACTGTGCTTAACCTGCTGTTAGTTTGGAGAGGGCCAGGGGTGGCGTTTGGGGGAAGGTGTGTTGCCTCCAGGAGGGAGTTGGAGCTCTTGAGGCACCTGGTGATGTTCCTTTTCTTAAAGACACTGGTTGGAAGGTCCTGTCAACGTGCTCCAAGGGCTGGAGCTCTGTTCCTTGATCCTGGTGAGTTGTTCCCAGGGCTTTGTGTCGCAGCTGGAGCCCTCATTTATTTTGGGGGGACAGCCTCTCCTCGTGCGGCTGCCCCGGGGATGGAGCAGCACAGCCCATCTTCCCACCCCACCATCTGCTCCCTCTCTGGGCTTTGCTCTGGTGTGAGGCATCCATCAAGGGGCAGTTTTTCGTCAGCAACTTGCCTCGTCAGGAATTAGGCTTTAAAGGATTGAGGGAAGTCCCCTGAGCCCCGTGGATTTGCTGCCCCTGCCAGGGAGATCTGACACTGCAGAGATGGCACAAAATCGTGTGGTACAAGAGAGGGAGAGAATCAATTTGTTAACGGACAAATTGGCTTTTTTCGCGACACGGGGACAGAGCTGTGGTTTGAAAATGAGCAAATGAAAGCGGGGAGAGATTTTTATGGATGACATGGAGAAAGTTGAGGAGATGTAACAAGCATTACCAAGTGAAGTGAGAGGGGGAGGTGTTGTTATGTTGGTGGTGAAGGACCACGGAGCAAACACTGTGTTGGGCTGAAATTCAAGGCAAATGAGAAAACCCCTGGAGAAAGCTGGCATTTTTCTTCAGGAAAGAAGCATGGGAGGGATTGCTATTCCTTGCCACGAAGACTTGATCCTTTGGATCACCACGTCCTCCCCAGCCCCTAAATTCCTTGAAATTATAAGGGGGCTGCCAGAAATCCTAACGAATTGTTCAGAGCTAAGGAGTAAAATATTCCAATCAATAATGTCAAATGCTTCACTAAGATTTACAAGTCTCTTGCTCACCAGCTAATAAGAGATCATTAACTGTTCAGGGAAAATGGAAATGGAAAGCCAGCAGGAGACAATTAAAAATGCTGGGCCAGGATTCTGTTTTGGTACGAAAATGGTGAAACTTTGAGGCCACGGGGGTTGTGTTTGGTCTCATAACAGTTTCATTTGTCCAGCTGGTATTAATAAGGTTCCTGATTCAGGAAAGCAGCTGCTAATTGTGTGTGACATCCTGTAACCTGAGGGAGATTCAGTTCACAGTTAAAATGAAGTGTATGCCAAAGAGCTTCATGGAAGAGGGGCTGAGGACAGGACAGGCTGGAGAGGCCATGTTAGGAAAAGAACCTGTATTAAAGGGAAAAAAAGAAAGGTCGGGATAAGGGTAGATCTGCTGCTTTAGGAATCTCTGGAAAATACTTCCCAGGACGGGAGTGTTCAGGTCAACCTTAGCAGACTTATCCTCGAACAGAAGGGAAGAAGTGCAGGAGAGAGACTTGGCTGCCACTGCAAAGGAACCTGTGGTATTTCACAGCTGAGGCAGGATAGGATTCCCAGTTCCTCTTCCCACTCTTCCACCCAGTCCTTGTGTGTCCTCAGGCTGCTCAGCTCCTCTGGTGTTGCAGTTTAACTCCTGCAAATAAAACCTCCCAGCTCTGGAGCCAGACAATCCTCACCGTTAGCAGAAAGATCTCAGCTTACATGGCCAAAGGTGCCGCCTGTTGCATGAGGGACAGGTCAGAGGCAAGACTGGCAGACGCCAGTCAAGCAGCTCAGTGCTCACTGGAGAAACCTGGATGCTCTTTGTGGAAAACAGATTACACTGGGACCTGCAGCAGGAACGTGAAAGAGCAAATGTGAGTCAGGTTTGGAGAAGTGAGGGGTCACCGGTGCCCTTAGAGCTGATGTTTGGGGTTTTGCTGACGTTAGGCTGCAATCCTGCCTTTTCACTGGTGCTGACTTGGAGGTTTAGAGGTTTTTGTGCTGCTTGTTAAGTGTCTAATCCCAGGCCATCGTGGTCAATGAGGTCTCACCACTGATTTGAGTAGATCAAGCAGGGTCAAGTCTGGCTGGCTCTGTTCAAATTAATAACACACAGGGGAAGCCAAAGGTTTGTTGGGATGATTGAACTGGGAGAGTTTGTCCCTGCAGGGCCACTGGGAATAAACCTAATCAGGCTCTGGGAGGAAGAGGGGATGCACATTCCACTGCTGTGCTTTAAGTCACAACCAGGGTAAGGTGGGGAGAGGAACCCCAGGCTGGAGACTGAACCCGTTGCCAGCAGCTGGGATGCTCTTGGAAGTATCCAAGAGGAAAATGTAGCCTTGATAGTAATGAGCTGCAATGGCTTAATTCCAGCAGAGTCAGGAGGTGACAGTAATTAAAAGTGAAATCTTAGTCGCAACAGTGAACACGAGAGAGAAAATGTCTGATTATTAACGGGATCAAAGTCATGGAAACAGTTGTGCATGGGCGAGGAACATGGTTTGTGAGGCTTGATGGGCAAAGAAACCTGATGAAAGGCAAACAAAGTGAAGGGAGAAGGAGGGGGGGATGAGCTGTGTGATTCTGGACATTCCATCAGCAGGGCCACGACAGCCGGTGACAGCCAGCAGGAAACTGGAGGATGTAGCACAGGGCTGGATGGTCTCTATGGGGTCTGAAACCCAGGATTCGGCTGTTTGAGAGGCAGATCTAGGAAAACCTCCTTTCCTGTGGATTTACCTGTCACAGAGAGACACTCTGCTGCCTGATGGTGCCTGGAACAGCACAGTCATCTTTCCTTCTGTGAGTGCAGGCACAAGATCTCCATTCAGCCCTGCTGCCTGTTTGAAGAACTCCACACACCTAACGCTGCCAGGAGCATTCCCCCTGACCAGCAGATGGATCACAGGTCACCAAAGCACCAAAAGACCTCCCCTGGTTAGAAAAGATTTATTACTTGAGGAGACTGAGGCAGAAAAGAACTGGAGGGGACAGGGACAAATACAGACAGAAATACGACAGTGATGGAAGAAACCCTGAGGAACAAGGAATCACAAAGGGGGGCTGTGGAAAGATCACTCTCCTGCTTGCTGCAAGGCGCAGCAGGAGGCTGGGTTTTGCTCTTCCCATCCCCATTTTCCCTGCCTTTCCCCCACAGCTCTCCTCAGCCCTGCTGTTTGACGCCGTGTACGCCGTGGTGACGGCCGTGCAGGAGCTGAACCGCAGCCAGGAGATCGGGGTGAAGCCCCTGTCCTGCGGCTCTGCCCAGATCTGGCAGCACGGCACCAGCCTCATGAACTACCTGAGAATGGTGAGAGGGGACTGACGTTTGCTGGGGTGGCTGAGCTGTGTCTGGACGTGCTGGTGTGTTGGCACAGTTTGTAGCACTGGGAGTGAAAAGAGAGGAGATCTAAAGGCTGGTTTGTCACTGGCCTTGGAGCGACATGAAACTCCCCCCTTTTCCGGTTTTGCTGCAGAAAAACTGGAATTCAATGGATTTTTGTTTTAATTTTTTTTTTAATGAATGTTTCCAAGTGATTTGAGCTCTGTTTTTGAGTGAACTTGATTGAGGTACAAGATCACATAGTACAATTGCTTGGAGCCCAGTGGCAAGATACAGATTCCACTATGGAGGGGTTTGGGCGTCTTTGAACCCAAAAGTCTGGTTGTTGGAACAAAACAAGCCTAGTTCTGGCAGGAGAACACTGAAATTTCATCCCTGTGAAATACTTCTTTGAGTTTGTCACTGTGATTCCACGACCATGCAGAAGGAACGTGTTTCTGAGTCTCTTTGGGGTGCAACTGTGATGAGGAAATTTCAAGAGACTTTTTTTTTTTTCCCCCGAAAAGGAAAGTTCAGCTGACCTTGAGCCTTGTACCACTTCGGTGCATGCATGTGAGCCTGTTTTAGATGAGACACCAAAATCCTTCAGCTCCCCTTGGCTCTGCTGCTTGGAGTCCCAGGGGCTCGTCATTGTTGCTTAGGCTTGGGATGGAGGGGAGTGACGAGGGGCTGTGGAGGTGGTTCACAGTATTCACGGTATAGATAAGGCTGGAAAGGACCTGAAAGATCATCTAGTCCAACCTATAGTCCAACTAACCCAGCATCTACATCTAGATTATATCACTCAACACTTCATCCAGCCTCCCCTTAAACACTTCCAGGGTTGGCGAGTCAACCACTTCTGTGGGCAACCCATTCCCGACCTCAAAGCAAAGAAATCTGGGGAGCCCTGCACCTCGTGCTGCTGGTTCTCCTGCTCCCCTCCACGTCTCTGTGCTCCTCCAGCCAGACTCCAGGAGCAGCGAGGGCTGAGGGGAGAGGATTGCATGGCTGTGCCCGCCGGGAGGGTGGCTCCGTGTGGGGGGGGGGGTGAGCTGCCTCGATGGGCGCTGTAACTCAGTCTCTCTTGGACAGGTAGAATTGGAAGGTCTCACCGGCCACATCGAATTCAACAGCAAAGGCCAGAGGTCCAACTACGCCCTGAAAATCCTGCAGCACACACGGGGCGGGTTCCGGCAGGTAAGAGCAGCCACAGCGCCCCAGGACACTGCCCAGGGCTGGTCCCTGTGTCCCCTGCTGAGGTCGTGGCTGCTGGGGGGACCAAGGGGGATGCAGACAGGAGGTGCTCAGCAGGGTCACAACAGCTCTGGCTGAGCCCGGCTTGGCAAACACAGCGTGTTTCACTTCATCAAGAACATGTCTGAGATGATTTAGATTTGTCTTGGTGTCTCAGGCCCCCGAGGGGGTGATGTCAGAGCCAATCTCTGTCCTGTCACAGTAACCCTGGTGTGCAGGAGGTAATTCAGGGCACAGAGTCTGTGCCAGGTACGAGCTCACGCTCGTGACCCTTTTGTTCTTAAGCTTGTGGAGAGTTTTGCTCCAAATTATTCGGATGGGGAGTAAAATGGGAGAATTTCCCGCGACATGGGAAAAAAAGGAGTTACTATGAACCTTTCCAAGCAACTTCTTTGGGGGAGACCAAAGGGAGGTGTCAGGAGCTCCCCACCATCTCTCCCCATCGTGGGATGCAGGGGGAAGTTCCAAGATCGTTTAACTCTTTGTTTCTGATTCCTCTCTAACAGGTTTGCTCAGCTCAGACTCTCACTTTTTGTCTCAGTGCTCGTAGATTCCTCACAGTGTTGGTCCTTTATCTCCTCATTACCCTCCCTCTGTCCAAGGGATATTTTCTGGCTTCAGCTAAGGTTAACAAGTGTCAGATGGTGAGATTATATGACACGAGCCTAAGGAATTAGGGTTTTACTGGTAAATCTGAACCTCATTCAGGTAAAAAAATCCCACAAACAGAAGTCTCAGCAGAAGGAGTTTCATCTGTCTTGTTTCCCTGCTGACAGCTCTGCTGCCCTTTTCTCAGAGATTGCCACTCCTCGGCTTTGGCAGAGAACAAAAGCTATTGTACCTTACCCTCACCAACAGAGCGTTTTGGCATTAGGAAATCTCTCCTGGTCTGGCAGCAGTGAATTTTAGCTTTGGCAAGGATGTTACCTGCCAGTTCTTACCTGTTAAGTGACAGCTTGGCTTTGATGCTGCCTTTTGCTGACTGAGGGGGGGAACAGGATGGCATTTTCCCCACAGTGAGAACTCTCATAGCATCAATGCCCTTTTAATCCTTTTCCAAGCCAGTCACCCTCTGAACAAAAAGTGACAGATCCAAGCCCATCTGCATTAATAAGAACATGCATTCAGCTGGACTCGGGGAGCAAACGCTGCAAACCTCCCTGTGACAGCTTTGGGTTTGATGTGTTTAAATGTGGCAGGGACTTCACACTGGGCACACAGGTCCTCCTGGAGCAGAGCTTCTCCCAGAGCTCCACAGATAGCTCTGACTGAAGTCCAGTCTGTCCTGAGACTAAAGTCTCAGCTCTTCCCCACAGACCTGCTCTGACAGGAGAAAACCTTTACTGACCTGTAGCAGCAGCTTGGTAAATAAGGAGCTCTGTGTTTCAGAGGTGCCAGGGAAAGCTGTGCTGGGATTTAGGCTTTCCAAATTTCCCATCAGGATGCAGGGGTGATGTATCACTTCCAGTCACAGTAAAAAGGTGCTGGGAGGACGGGGCAGTCCCTTGGTGGTGGCTGCACACCCTCCCCTGCCACAAGCCCGCCAGGGAAGAGCTGGGTTTGTGTAAAACTGCTCCTAATGCCTGTGGCAGCCTTTCCTCCTTCTCCTCTCCGCTTCTCGGGGGTCTTGCCTGACTGACAGCAGTGCCCCGAGGGTGTCAGGGCCCCTCTCAGTCTGCAGGAGTTTGTCAAGGTGTGTTTAACTGGGAAGGGCATCCCCAGGGAGCTGTGAAACCTGGCAGGCTCCTGCCCGACCTGCCACCCCTGGTGGCACTTGGAGTGGAAGCCAGAGGTGGTTATTTTCTCTTTGCCAGCCTGGCGTCTTTTAATAAAAGGGACTAAATAAATAATTGGAAATAATTTAATTAAGGGAACGGGCTAAAGAACAGTCAGTCGCATCCTGGAGACAGCGTTGTTCCCAAGGGTTGTTTTATCTGATTTGCACAGGCTCTTGTTTGAAACGCTGCTATTCCCTCCTTAGTTTTAATCAAGATCACGCTCTGTGCCTGTTCCTCTCTTTCCCTCTTTCTCTCTCCTCCTCTCTCTCTTCCCATCTAGTGAAGCCACAGGGACTTCCAGCTCATCAGCTTTGATAGAGAGTTCACCAAATTTTGAAGCTGATCCAGCCAGCAAACAAATTAGAGACACTTAGAATTGCTAACTTACTGTTGCTTTTGGGCAAGGAGAGGCAGGGCTTTTTGACATCCAATTTTTAATACATTTATGTAACGCACCAAACGTGTCTTTTCCTGATTTAGCCTCGCTGGAGGAATTTATTTATTTTTTTCCCCACAGCCATCTGAAAGCTTCTCTCTGTTCATAGGATGCTCGATAAAACTCGGGCTCATTAATGTGTTGGTGATCTATAGATCTGACAAGGGCTGAGTTTGTAAATGTCATCTTTTTATTTTTTTCCTCCCTTTCTTTGCCCCTTTAAAAAAAAACGTTGCAGCACACACCCCCCTGGTTTCAGCGGATTGATTTGCAGTAAACCAGGAGCTGAGGTTTGGCAGCTTAACAGGAGACGGGAATGAAGAAGGGCCGGGATTTAGGCAGCCCCAGGGAAGGGAAGGATGCAGGGGAAGGTGCCGAGGGCACACTGAGCCCGGGTCCTGAGTGAGGCGCATTAGTCTCCGTTTAACTAAAGGCTCTGCTGGTGTCCCGAGACGTGGAGTGATGGGGATGTTTAATTGGTATGTTAATGAGATAGAGATGGGCTCCCAGCGATAGCTCTGAGACCCTCGGCAGTCCCCGCCCGCATCAAACCTTTTTAACTCGGAAGAGGCTAATCAGCCTCGGTGGGACTTGTTCCTCTTTAGCTCTTACCCCCAACAACGGCTCCGCGACAGATCCTGCCAAGAGCTGAACGTCTTGTGGCCTCCAGGACCTGCCCCTGTCAGATGCTGTGCCAGGTGTCCATCCTGACCAGAGGGGACTTCTGGGGAGGAGGGGAATGGGGGCAGTTGCTGCGTGTGTCTCCTGGTTGTTCAGGTGTTAATAGCTGGTGCTTTCAGTGTCCTGTCCTAACTTCAGAGCAGGAGGTTTCTGCCTGCTTGCTGTGCTGGCACCAGTCTGGCAGGGGTGTCCTTAAGGAGTTCCAACCCCATGGCAGAGCTGGGCAGTGTCCTCTGAAGGCTTTCCTTCATTTGCTTGTTGTATTCCCTTTTCTCCCCCCCTGCACTCCTAAATTGCCTCTCCTT
The DNA here is from genome assembly GCA_013390025.1 of Pitta sordida. Lineage (NCBI taxonomy): Eukaryota > Metazoa > Chordata > Aves > Passeriformes > Pittidae > Pitta > Pitta sordida. Next base: position 593,603 of record WEKX01023383.1, read on the forward strand.
GGGGCACCTTGATGAGGGATGATTGCATCCTGCACTCATCCCTTTTCCTGGGGCTGTGGTGAAGGGCAGGGGATGGATGCAAGCTGTAGGACAGCACTTGCTAATCAGAGCTCAGGAGGTTTATTGCAGTCCCCTGCCTCTTCCAAGGCCAGTGTTCAGGGCTGGCTTTACCTCAATTTTGAGCTGGGAGTGGGGATGTTAAGTACCTGTGGCGTCTCTGAAGCTTTTGGAGAGGTCTTGCCGTGTCATCTCCCCCCTCCACCAGCTGCCTACGGGACACGGAGCAGAAGACTTCATTAAAATCATTACTTTGAGTGGTATTTCATCACTGCACACCACGAGGAGCCTCACAGCCTCTGCACGGAGGGGCTGCAGGGTGGAAGGAGTGAGCTGGGAATGCTCCACGTGCGTCACATCAGCTGCTGGGGATTTTCTGTGGAAATGAGAAATCTGGAGGTGTCACCGATGCGAATGACACCTTCTGCAGAGCAGCTAAACTGAGGGACCTCGTCTGCCTGCAGGGATGAAGCAGTGGCACGGGCACTTCCTTGCTTATTCCAGGCTTGAGTAAGGGCTGGTTCACACTGAAACTGTGTTTGCTCCCTGCCTTAACAACCACAAACACGTCAGACCTGCCTTGAGATGCCTGCAGGTGGATGCCTGCATCTCCCGAGGGAAGAGGGAGGCAGTGGGAGGTGCAGGGATGATGCCATGGGGGTTGCTCTAGGGACCATACAGGGTCCACACAGCCCTGAGGACACGGAGGGAGCTTTCCTCCATCCACACCACAGGCTGTCATCTGTCAGCAGGTTGTCTAAATCCCCTCACAAATGTACTGAGTTCCATCTTGCCCCCAGGTGGGTTGTGCTGCCCTTGCTGCTCTCCTAGGACGGGTCTGCCATCCCTTCAGCTCCTCTGATCATTAGGAACACTCTTCTGGTTTCCCAGGCTGATTATTTCTGGCTGGTTTGTATCTATTTATTTTCATGCCAACACTGTCATTTTAGCTTCAAAAGCTGTTCTACCTCTTTGCTGTGGACCTCCTCCACCTGGTGTATTTATACAGACCAATCATATCCACTATTAAAAAATCCCGAGTCCTAAAAACTCTGAAGTCCTTGTCCAGAGCCTTAATAACAGGATAGTGTTAGCCGTGTCCGTGTGGAGCATTTGATTGTTTTCTGGCACATTTTGCAGATGAATGTGTTTTCCGTTTTTCAGAGGCTCTTTATATGTAGATAGAGATGATTAAAATCACCTTGACATCCATCTTGCAGGAGAGGGAGAGACGTGAGGATCACACACCTCCTCTGACACGTTACACTCCGGGAACAGTGAGCAGTGTGAGGAGTCAATTAGTGGCTTTGTCGGCCGGTGAGGGGGACAGTGGCGAGGTGGGACCCACCAGGACGAGGGAAGTGCCCTGGAACACGGGACAGTGTGGCTTTGGTGCTGCGTTCAAAGCAAGGTCAAACCCACGGCAGTGTCAGAGGAGGAGGCAGGCAATTAGTCTCAGTGTATGCCAGCAGGGGAGGGACAAATTGGAGAACAGCGAGGGCTGATAAAATTAAAGTTAATCTGTCACTAATCTCTGGTGGTGAAATCCAGGAGGAAAAAATATTAGGCAATGTTTATGAGCGGTGCCTCCCTCTGAGAGGCAATTGCTGCAGAGGGGCCGTGGTTTGGCAGCCACAGCAGGAGGAGAGACCCCTGTGCAGGGGTGGGATGGATTCATCCCAGCCCACCAGTGGAGACCCTGTGCAGCCCAGTTAAGGCTGTGCTTCAAGGACTCCCTGCCCACAAAGCACGTGGTAAATCTCCCAGTTTGGGGCTGTTGTTCCCAGGGGTGAGCCCTGCACTGGTGTCACTGTGGTGCTTTGAGCTCGACGGCAGGTCAGTCACAGGAAGATGTCAGGAAAGCAGGATGGCCAGGATCTGCTCCCAGCCTGCTCTGACACTGTCACTGTGCCTCCATCTGTCAGGTGAAGGCTGGTGACCTCCTCGGTGCCTCTCTGAGAGTTAATGCTTCCCACACCTTTTCTTTCCCTGCCTGATTTCCTTCTTCCCAGGAAATCACAGCACCGAGCCTGACAGCTCAAGGTTTGGACAACACTCTCAGGCACGTGGTGGGATTCTTGGGAATGTCCCGTGTGGGGTCAGGAGCTGGATTTGATGCTCTTGTCCCTTCAGACTCAGGATATTCCTTGTGATCCTGGTGTAAGCTGTCCTGCTTGCACTTCCCACTGCTCCTTGTAGCTCGAGGTGAGGGGGCTGGATTTGGGACACAGGTGGCCACTCTTGTAATGGCCTGTCCGTCACTTGGGCTGGATTTACACCAACAGCTGGGCAAATAAAAGACTTGGCCCTTCCCTCGACACCCAGAGCGGTTCAGTCTGTGCAGGGTCAGGTTGTGTTGGGTTCACAGCCACGAGCTGGGAGGTGACTCCCAAACCCTCGAGCCATCAGTCAGGGCGGAGGTGACGCTCTGCCAGGAGCAGGGGCTGAGCACACGGAGTCAATCCTGGGGCCGTGTAAATCAGAGCGTGTCCCCTGCTCCTGGACCTTCCACACACCTCTGTGGACATAACGAGATTACTCTGTGATGGAGCAGAAATCGATTTGTTCCTGCCACCCTGACAGCCGTGGCACAGCGAGAGGATAACCTGCCTCAGACAGACTCGTGGCACCAAGAAGGAGCTGGGGAGGGGTTTGCTCTGGCACAGTGGCTGTGGAAGAGCTGTGAGGGCATCCCTGCACGGTGGGATCACCCAGCACCTCGTGGGGCCACAATATCTCATGCCAGTGGTGTTAGAAGACAACAATCCAGCATGCAGAGGGCTGGGAATGATGGAAAAACAGGAGAGAGGAGGGGTCCCTGAGGGAGCTGGCCTTCCTTAGCCACCCATCTATGCATGAGGAAAAGAAGAAGCTCTCAATAAGCCAGAGAGAGTCCAATTTGCATGCTCTGAACACGATGCTGGAGGTGCTGATCTCCCTGCCCAGAGCTCTGAGGGAAGGAGATTAGGCTCTTGAAGTTAAAATTAGGTTTTGTTGCATATTCCTCCCCCCTGGCTGAAGGCAGTGGCAGGTCATGTTGCGTCACAGCTGAATCACAACCTCCTCCCAAGTGCTGGGGGACTGTGGTCCCCACCACCCGTGCTGGGAGTTGGGTTTGCTGCAGTGACACTGATGCTTGGATGGGTAAATTGGGCTGTCGGTGGAGCTGTTGGGCGTGATGAGCCTGAATCAAAGGGTTTGGAAGTACATAATTGTAGTGGTTGGCGTCTGTAGTAGCAGAAAGAGGAGATGAGTCATGGAGCAGAGCCACTGAGAACGAGGGTTTGTTTCACCATCTGCCCCCAAGGGGGATGGCAGAGCCCCTCAGCCCCAGGCTGGGATGGACAGGCTGGGAGCTTTGGCTCTGTGGGGACTGCTGGGTGTGACTGGCCGGTCTTGGTGGCATCTGGGGGACAGCAGACAAAGCTGTTCAGGCAGCAGGAGCCCCAGGGAGCTGCCCAGCTCCCGGCTTTCTCCTGGTGCAGGGAGGACACGTGGGAAGGCAGTGGCTGCCATGGGCAGGGACGGGTTTTTGGCACTGCAGAGCAGGGTTGGGGTGTGCTGGGGCTGTGCAGCAGTGGGTTAATGTCTCTGCTGACCTGTTGTGGGGGTGCCTTGTAAGGGTAATGGAGCATTCAGAAGCAGGCCAGCTCGATGGCTGTCACTCACCGCAGCCATATGGCGGCTGTGTACAGTCACTCGCCCTATAAATTCCCTTATTGTGCTGTTTATCTCTCCAGATTGGCCACTGGCACGTTTCTGAAGGACTCAGCATGGACAACAGGATCTTCTCCTCCAACATATCAGACAGTCTGTTCAACACCACGCTCATTGTCACCACCATCCTGGTAAGCGAGGGGGTCACCTGCAGTTCCCATTAGGGGTGTTAATCAGCTGCAATGTCACTCCCTCTTCCAACCCTCCCCCAACTTTGACCCCCAGCACGAAGCATTGAGCACTGATTTCATACAGAACAGGAGATCAAATCTCTAATTACAGCACTGAGGACAATTCATGACAGTGTAATTAAGCTCAAGTTGATGTTTCATATGGAAATGATATTTGATGAGTTCAGAAGCAGCTGGGGAGAGGGCTGGGATGGGGATATGTTGCCATTTTGCATTCATCTCTGAAGGATGTTCTTGTTTTGTACAGCTGGTAAGTTGGAAGGGACAGTTGTCCCTTCTACCCATAAAATTATAAGAATTGGCCAAGATGGGCACAATTTTTATGAAGACTTCACATCTACAGGCACCACTGTCCTTACTCAACAGGTTCCCCTTCCAGGTGCTGCCTGTCCAATGATTTTTTCCAATGTCTCTGCTCCTTCCTTATAGACACCCCAAATCCTGACTATTCCTCATGTCCCGCAAAGTTTATTGGAAAGGGGCACAGGCTGGAGAAGTGGCCCTGTGCCAAGAGAAGCTGGATGTGTATGTTCTGCTCTGACTCAGGGCAGTCACTGGGCTGCTCTGACATGTCCCAGTTGGAATCAGCCCCCAGAGCACGATCCCTTAGCTGGGGATAAATCTGCTGCACCTCCACACAGCAGAGCCCAGTGACTCCCAGCATGGAAGCAGCTCTGGTGGCTTTGCACCACCTGGGCTCCCAAACTTTCCATATCAATAATATCCAGGCTGGGAGGGATACGTGGGATGGAATGCCTCTATGCCCCTTACACTGGGGTTAGAACTAAACGACCTTCAAGGTCCCTCCCAACCCAAACCACTCCCTGATTCCATGAATTTCTGCCACGCTGGCACTGCCAGCTCGGTGCTGGAGGGACACCTCGGCTAAGATGGGAATGACAGCTGCCCAGTTTCAATGCAGGAAAACCCTTACTTAATGCTGAAGTGGAACCACCAGGAGCTGGAAGGCAACGACCGCTACGAGGGGTTCTGTGTGGACATGCTGAAGGAGCTGGCGGAGATCCTGCGCTTCAACTATAAGATCCACCTGGTTGGAGACGGTGTGTACGGGGTCCCCGAGGCCAACGGCACGTGGACAGGGATGGTCGGGGAGCTGATTGCTCGGGTAAGTGAATTCTGGTCTAGTGGGATTTGGCAATGCAAAGCCCTCATGGTTTATTAAGTGCTCCAGGATAATAAAAGTGGACGGGGGTTTTAGTCCGCTGTGAGGGTTTCTGTTCTCCCAGTGGCAGATGGATTTGTTGTGGTGATGTGACAGCAGAGCAGGAGCAGGGCCCCGGGGGGCTCTCAGGGGTGCTCACTTTGTTGGAAAAGAGACCTGGACTCTCAGATCCTGTGTAAGAACCCATTACAGAATGAATTGGTTTTTTCCCAGTGGAAAGATCAATGAGAACTTGCAACAGGAAAACACACAAACTCCCTGACAAGGCTTGGTAGAAACTGGGGGGGGAAAACCTTACAAAACCACACTGCTTGGGAGGGGAAAGCAAGTAAGAATCCCATTTCTACCCAGAAAAGTTTTGGCAGATGCAGTGCAGCTCCTTAACTCTGAGTATTGTTTTTGGAGAAGCACTTCTGCTGTTTGTGTGGCTCGAGGTCTTGCCACTGCTCTGCTCTGTGGTGCTGCTGGAAGGTGGATGTTTCTGCTGGGTGTGACAATAACTCTGTGCACACCTGTGCTCAGCCAGCCTGTACCCCCTGCCTTGCTCTTTTCTTTCTTAAAGGTAGTCCTTCCCCAGGATTCCTGGAGCTTAAACACAGCTCACAGAATACTCCGAGATCCTCAGTAAATAGGCTTAGCCAAAGCTAACAGTAAGATTGATGCTATTTAAGCCAATCCTTCCTTACTCACTTGTCTCTACCCTGTCTCATCATTACCAGGGGGGTCTGTGAGAACCCAGTGACAGTTTCTCAGCTGCTGGCAAATCCTCAGTGAGGTGTGTTGGTGGTAATCCCACCACTGTGGGATGACCTGACTCATGTCACCATTTACCTCCTGCAAAGCAGGAGAGCAAGGGGCCAAATCCATCCCCTGTGGCTCCAGGCAGGGGCCTCTGAGGCTCCTGCCACAGGTTTCCTCCCAGCTGAGCAAGCATCACATCACTCCGGGGTTTATATTGGGCATGGTGGTGTTCGGTCAAAGGTTGGACTTGAGGATCTTGGAGATCTTTTCAACCCTTAAGGATTCTATGAGCTCTAGAAAATGCCCCCTGGCATCTGTCTGCTGCTTCTCCTGGTGGTGCAGGGACCCTCTCTGATGCTCATCCCACCTTGGAGTGTCAGCTGAGTGCCTCAGGTCCCCCAGGTCCAGAAGAGGGAGGGGTTTTGGGCTTTGCTGAGGGTCGGAGACAGGGCATGGAACAGACTGGAGATCCTCCTGAGTATCTCCTGTCTCCTGGGTCACTCTTCCCCAGTGGAGCGATGGCTGCAGGCGCCAGCTGAGATCCCACGTCCATCTGCTCCTTTCAAAGAACCTCCTGCACGGCTGTTTGCAAGTGCCCCAGGCTATTGGCACAGTTTGTATCCATCTTTCCCTGTCTGTGTATGTATGTACACACACAATTACACTCCTGCAACCTTTCTTTTGGGAGGCAAGAAGGAAGGAGCCCAGAGCAGCGTGTGATCTGTGCAAACAAAGGAAGGGAACAGCCATCAAACTTGTGGCCTACTAACCTTGGCAGTGCCTCTCCATTAAATGGGAGCTTCTGGAGGGTTGTTTTCTTTGGTGATAAGTGTTTTAACTTCATCTTCAGATGGAGACCATTTGTTTCTTCTGCAGCTGGAGCCTTACTTAGGAGGATTTTGACTTCTGCAGGGCCGAGCTGGCAAAGCCTGTGAGGCTGAATCACGTACTGGAGGAGAGACAGCTTTCTGTGCTTTGTTCTTCCTGCGTTCCTTAGAGTCTTTAGAATGGTTTCAGCAAGTTTTTGATCAGTCCCAGGGACTGGCACTTTGGATCAGGTCAGCCAGGGCAGAGCTGGCTTTGTGCTTGGTGGTGTGTTTATTAAGGGCTGCTCAGGACATTGTTTTCTGGGGGACATTTCACTGTCACAGTCAGTCCCCAAGGGAGTTCATCCTTGATTCCACCCCCATGGGATCCAGCAGATCCTGTGTTGGCTACACACACGTTGCTCTTTCAGTGGATTTAACCCTTGGCCACTGTTTTCTGTACAGCCTTTAGCACAGAGAGGGCATCAGCTGGAACACAAACCTATCACATGGGTCCCAAATCCTTCCCAGAACGAAACCTGTGCCCCTGCCTCCGTGCAGCACAATATTATCTCAGCAAAGTGATTCCTCCTTGGCTCTGTTCAGCTGTCAGAAAATAAGGTTTGACTCTCACGCACTTAATGTGCAGGACCTAAAGGTCAGGGAATTATCCAGCTCCGTGCAATGCCTTTCCTGTAATCCCCCTGTGGCCCTGAATCTGCTCAGAGCAGCTCTAGGCTATACAGAACAAGAGTTTCATTTTATTGCTTCTAAATTAACCAGCTATTGATTTATTCTTAAGCACTGAAAATTCCATTACAGCTAATTGTGCACCATGATATGATTGAGCAGGATGCTATATAAACATAAATTTGTGGTTGACCCAAATTTTCTAGTACATATCTTATCAATCTGCTCACAGAGTGAATTGAGAGGTGAGAAAGAGGGGGAGTGGGGTGGCTTGGGAAGAGCTGTGGAGACCCCTGGGCCTGTGTGAACACTTTGTGATCAGCTGATGGGGGTTTGGTTTGGGCGAAATCCCTTGGAAGGGCTCACAGGGTCAGGGAATCGTAGAATCACTGAGTGCTGATCTGGTTCCACCCCCTGCCTTGGGCAGGAACACCTTCCTCTATCCCAGGTTGCTCCAACCTGGCCTTGGACACTTCCAGGGATGTGGCAGCCACAGCCTCTCTGGGCACCCTGTGCCAGGGCCTCACCATCCTCACAGCAAAGAATTTCCTCCTCATACCTGATCTAACCCTACTCTCTGTCACTTTAAAGCCATCCCCTCTTGCCCTCTCACTCCAGTTCCTAACTAAGGGTCCCTCGAGCCCATTCTTTAGTGAAGGATGTCCCAAACCCAGAAAACACTGGGCTAATTTGTCCCTCTGAGCATGCAGGGCAGGGAGATTGACCACTCTGCTCCTTCCAGGCTGAGCAGGGCAGTAAAGCTGCTCTCCCCTGCCAGCTTTGCTGGCTCTGGCACAGACCGTGGGCTGCAGCACTTCAGCTGACACTGCACACGTGTGACATCCCCAACAAACAAACAAGGACGGACAGCAAATCTTCCCATCTCCCGGTTTTTGGCATCAGAGCCTTGGGGGACAATTGGGCTGGAAGAATTACGTCTTGCTCCTTCCCGCTGCAGTGCAGTCTCTGCCTCAGAGTCCCTGATGGCTCTGCTCTTCCCCTTCTCTCTCTCCAGCACATGCTCGAGCTGAAATGAATTCTCTGGCATGGTACAAACCAAGGAATGTGTTTTCCCAGCAGCCTGACAGCCTTCTCCTTGTTCCACCACGCCTGCAATTGCTGTCCGGCAGCGTCGTGCCATGGTGGCTGTGCTCAGTGCCCGCACATCAGCTCACAGCAAGCCCGTGGCACTCAGCTCCCTTCCTCCTACCCGAGGAGATGGGATTGTGTCTGAGGGATCCCTCGGCAGCGCTTCCCGAATTTATCCAGCTAACGGGACACAGTGTAGTTTGGATTGCCAGCAGTTTTGATAAAAGACCTCCCCAGACCCTCCCTCTGGTGCAGCTCTGGGATTTCTTAGAGGAGGTGACAGTCCCCTCTGCAGAGGGTGTGTCCTGCTCACCTGTGGCAGGGTGAAAAGGATGGGAAGGACTGGTGTTTGTTCTGTGCAGCCTCTCTGATCTGCCCAGGCTTCCTTTGGCATTGTTTAATGCCTTACCACCTCTGGTGGTGCCAACACAGCAGATCCAGAAGTGTTCCTTATGTGGGCAAGGCTGGTGCTGCTGTAGGAGGCACTTTAGGGTGCGTGGAGGAGGAGGGAGTAATTTGGGACAGCAAGGTCCTGCTATCCTCTTCTGTGCAGGATGATTTGGGGTGTGAGATGATGTGGAACAACACTAGTCCCTTGGGGTGTGTGTCAATGGTTTGAGCCTGGCCAGGATCAGTGGTGTTCAAAGCTGTGTTTAACGGGAAGGAGATGAAGTTGTCCATCTCCTGGCAGGCTCTTGCCTTAGGAGCAGCAGCACCCAGCACTGAAAGGACCTTAAAGCTTTGGGCTGATGGTTTTCCATCTTCCTCGCCAGTGGCCAGGTGGTGCTTTCCCTTCAGCTGCTCCAAAGATGGCAGGGAGGGGAAAGGAGGGAGAAGATGCTTGAAAATTGGCAGAGTCCTGCTCTCCGCTCACAGTGGGTGTTGGTGTTCAGTGAGAAAAGCTGTGTGTGGGTGAAGGGAGGGAGGGGGAGTCTGTTTGCACGCTGTCGTGCTGGCAGGTGACACATGGGGGGACTGGAGAGGGTGTTGGGGAGAGGAGGTGTGTGGGGGTTGTTGTGCAAACACAGCGAGGGGACAGGCAGAGGGGTTTGCATCGTGCTGCTGATCCTGCCAAAATCACACTCAGCGTGGTGAGTGAGCTGGGAGCTGGTTTGGGCTCACTGCTGGTCCTCTGTGCTTTGGGTTCCCATTCCTGGTGCTTCACCGTAGCTGGATTTGTCACAGGCACAGACTTTTTCCTCCCACCCTCAGACAGTCCAGGTGGAGAAAGATGGGAGAGGACAGGCTCAAGGCTGACATCTGCACTGATTGCTGGTCATCCCACCAGTGACTGTGGCTTAAAGGGAGAGCTCCAGCCTCCAGGCTTGTCAGGCTGCCACTTTTCATATGGCAGAATTCCTGCATGTCCTTAAAAAAAGCCAGAGCACCCATTCGAGTGCACCTCATCTGCCTTTAAATGCACGAGTGTGCACCTGAGCACACAGCCTGGGTGCTCCTGACGGAGTGAGGAGCCCGAAATAGCTCCTGTCAGATGAGGTGGGCAGCTGGAGCAGGAGCAGTCAGCACATTGATTCCTTGGCAGAGCCATCCCTGTGGTGCCATGGCTCAGATCTGCAGCTGCAGAGCTGCTCTGCCATCGCAGCAGAGGGGCAGGTGAGCAGGATGAAGCCACTGTCCTGTTCAGAGTTGCATGGAATAGCAGAGGACCTCTGGAGACCATCCGGTCCAACCCCTGCACTGAGCAGGGTCACCTCCAGCCGGGTGCTCCGGCTGCATCCCAACAGGTTTCCAGTGGGATAAGCACCTGCAGGGACAATGCTGGTGCTGCTGGGGGGTAATACCTGGTGGACAGAGGGGTCCTGAAGGTTGAGCACCTATTTCACCTTTCTATAAAGTTCTTTAAGCACAGGGACAGAGTGGAAGAAGCTTTGCCCTGACCTTTCCCCGCTGTCAGGGCTCTGTGATAACGATGCTGCCATGAGCTCCATGGGGATGGAGCTTCCGAGGCGCTCTCCAAGGTGGGGACTCCTGCTCCTGGAAGCAATCTCCTGTGCTCCCGGAGCTGTCCACGGCTTTGGTTTTCCCCGTGTTTGACACCGACACAACCCCAAAGCCTTTGCGCCACTACGATCTCGCCGTGTTTTATTTCCCCGGGCCGGCAGAAGGTTGGGAGCGGCTGTGGGGCTGTTCTCCCGGCCGGTGTTCCATGCCGTGGGAGGTTTTGGAGGGATCCTCTCCTCCCGGGTTGACGTCAAGCCCATTCATCAGCATTAGAGCCCTGTCAGCGCCCGCAGCGAGGAGGCGGATGCCGCCCCTGGACTGGCAGTCCCTGCAATTTGCTTCTTAAGGCGATTTAATTGTTGTTCCTCCCCGGGAGCCCGGCTCAGCCCCCGTGTTTAACCAGTGGCAGCCAGAGCCTGTGTGCAGCTGCGGGCAGAGCCCACGGCAGTGCCAGGGATGGTGATGATGGTGGTGGTGGCAGCTTTTATCTCCAGCCCACCTGGGCTTCCTCTTGCCTAGGGAGAGTTTGGACTTGTTGAAGCAGTGGGGTTTTTTTTGTCAAAAGAGGTGGCTGTGTCTACTCCCAAAATGCTCTGGGTGTTTTTCTAAGCCTGTTTCACACTGACATTTATAGCTGTGTCTGTGCTGGGAGGATGAAAATCGAGCAGTGCTTGCCCCTTCTCCACCCCACCCTTTGCCTCCTGTTCTCCCTTTCTCCACAGCCCAGGCTGGTCAAAGAGCAGAAGCACAAGGCAAAATCCATTTTCCCCCAGTGCATTGTTTATCCCATAAAATTCCCACTCTTGCCCTTGCTCAGGTGGGGAATCTGGTGGCTGCTCAGGTTTACAGATCCCCTCTGTGACCACCCCGAGCTCAGTGAATCACAAGAAGTTTTGTGAACATTGGGATGCAAAGTTGAAAGCATGAAATGGATGAGAAGCAGGCAGAGAGGTTTTTTTGTGTGCTCTTCCCAGATCAAAGTTTCTTGCCGTTCAGAAACCAGCCCTTAACTTGCATGACTCTGAGCCTGCACAGAGAGGCAGTGAGGGCCTGACAGCTGAAGCCACGAGGAGATGGTTCCCTGCTGCAGAAAGTTCTGGTACAGGAGAAGGAAGATGTACCTGGGTGGAGGTTAGAGCAGGCTGAGAGCTGCTGCACTGCTGATGTGGCAAAAATCCCGGAAAGACAAAAGTTGTCAAGGCAGGGAAGGAGCAGAAGGAAATTAAAGGAATGGAAGGACCCTCTGGAAATGAAAGAAGGGACCTGGTCATAAAATCTGTGACCCTGGGAAAGGCAGCGCTGCTGTGCCTTGTCTCTGCTCCCTCGGCAAAGGGAGGGGGATGGATTTGCATTTCGTGTTGTGTGGAGAAGAGCAGCTTTCAATACGTTGCTGCCTGCATTCAGCAACATCAAGGTGTTGCTTTTCCCCAGGGCAGTGGGTACTGGAGTGAACTCAGAGGGTGAAAGTTGGGAGAATAATTGGAGTGTACCAGGTTCAGTGTTGGCATCCTGAGAAGGGGGGGCAGCTCAGGATGGTGACTGAGCTGGGTGAACCTGGGGACAGGGTCACTCTGGTCATCGACGCCTTTGCATTGGCCTCTGCATGGGAATGGAAATGTCCTTGGAGCTTTGGCATGAAATACCTTTGCCGTGGCATATTTACCATGTATTTAGTCTGGGACATTGCTGCTAGAATGGTATTTACTTTGGAGAACTGGCAAGAAATCCATTGTCAGAGTAAGCTGTATCTTCAGCAGGGGCTTTGCTGGGAGAGCTCTCCCCATGACAATAGTACCTGCAAACCCTTTTAAGTAGAGACAAGAGAGGTTTAGGAAGCTTTAGGCTTTCTTTGTAGATAAAATTCCTCACATGCCACTTTCCACAGATGAACTGATCCATTTCAGTAATCTGCTGGTGTTTACACAGGGCTCAACTGCTCACACACCACATTGTGATTATTGGTGGCTTTTAAAAAGGTTGTGGGTAAATGTCTGGCCAGGCAGAAATTCTCCTTAGCTCATAATTCATTCCAGTCTGAACCTCTTAGGAATCTCTAATAGCTGCTTGGAAACAATTGCAACACTCTGGCACTGAGCATGTCCAGTAAAGCCGCTCTGCATGGACTGGGAAGTGTCACCTTCTCCCCCTTCCCTGGGATTGAGGGTCACCTTTGCCTTTCTGTCCCGTCTCCTTCATCCTGCTGCCTCCAGCCCTTCCCTCCTGCACCTCCAGCCTTTCACAGGAACCGTCATCAGGCCTCGGCTTCTGCACAGACCTTGTCAAATTTAGGGACAACAAGTGCAAATGGCTTTTCTTTCTCTCCCTTCTCCTCTTCCAAATGCATAATCATCTTCCTGTGAAGCGAGCAAACAAATGGATACGGGAGTGGAGGAGGTTTCGTTTTTACAGAAAGCAATTACAGACATTAAAAGAGCTAAAGTAATAAAAATAATATTTAAAATTCAAATCCCTTATCTATATTACAAGGGTATTAACATGGGGAGAAAATACTTTATTTTTTTTCTCTCCCTAATCTCATTTGCTTTGCAAGTCAATCTGCAAACCTTAATGCCCGTCCTCTGAATTTCTTTGGGGGCTGATCTGCAGTTTTGGAATTCTGGGGTTGACAGGTTTGTAAACCTCATGACTCCGGGGATGGGGATAATGCTGCTGCTTTGTCACCTCTCTGTGGCACCTGCAAGTTCCAGCCTCAGCTGGAAGGGACAGCTGTGCTCAACAGGGAAGGGAGAGGTTGTCTCTTTTATAGATAAATAGAATATTTGTTGCTTTGATGGCTCCTGGTTTGCCCAGGAATGGCAATGAGGCTGTGAGCACTTGGGAGCAGAGGCTGCTGTTCTGTTTGCTGTTAGCACAGCTCCTGACACAGCAGGGGCCCCTCGTGCTGCTCCAGCCTGGGAGTAGAGAGAGAAAAAACAGCTGGGTGAGGAAAGGAAAAATGGGGAGAATAGTTAAAATTTGATCAGGGTTTATGTGACACCCACCCAGGGAGAGGGATGAACCAGGGGACATCACCAGCAAAACTCCTGTGCTTTCCACAGTGTCTGGGTTTGGGATGTCCCCAACCAGGGGAAAGGTGGGACATTCCCCCTCCAGGAGCAGGTGTCCTGTGTGTGGCCCCTGCTGCTTTCCCAGGCTCAGGGTCCTGACACGCTGCCTTGTTTTTCTCTCCAGAAAGCTGACTTGGCTGTGGCAGGGCTGACAATTACGGCGGAGCGGGAGAAGGTGATTGATTTCTCTAAGCCCTTCATGACTTTGGGAATTAGCATTCTCTACAGAGTTCATATGGTAAGAGACTTATTTTAGAACCATTTATGTCCCTCCATTATTTGCATGCAAACGTGCCTGGTTATAGAAGAAAAATGATTTTTGCTCATGAAAATGATTTTGGTTTCTTATTTAAACACAAATGTTCTCGACCTTTATTTCCTTCTTTTCTCTGTGCCGTGATGGATTCAGTCCCTGTTCAAACCCTCAGCCCTTTGGCTTCTCTTCCCCATCCTCCCTGGGCACAGGATGCTTTTTGCCATGGTGGGGATCATGGGATGGCTTTGCTGGGACTTTGGGCCCTCTGGGGGAGGTGTAAGGGCAGCTTGGGCTGGGTGATTCTGGCTTGGAGTCACCATCCAGTTGGATTTAGTGAAAGGCTCATCTTGTTCCAGGAACCCTTCCTCTAGCCCATGTGGCTCCAAGCCCTGTCCAGCCTGGCCTTGGACACTTCCAGGGATGGGGCAAGTGTGTCCATGGTGTTATGTCGTGTCTTTTCTCAGGCAACACTTGTTGTCTGAAATTCTCATCGATCCTCTTGCATTCCCATCCTCTGTGTTCCGGGCTCAGGAGAGGACAGATTTTCCTCAGCTACTCCCATATGGGAGCTCCCACTTTGCCAGTGTCACAGAAGGGAAGCTCTGGCATCCAGGCCCTTCGTTATTCCCAATCTGCATTTTGGAAACTTGCTCTGCACAGTGTCAAGTGTGATGCAAATGACAGTGCCTTGGTTTCTCTCAGCTCAATGATAGCAGCCAAAAGGATAAAACCTTTCAAGCTGCCTCCCCAGCCCCCCCTCCATCCAGGATTGTGTTAAGGATGCAGTGTTGGGTATGAACAGAAACAAATTTACACATATATCTCCTGTGCTGAGTGGCTCCTGCCAAGAGCAAACAAGTAATTAAAATCTAGTTAAAATTCTGTTTCCTCTGGTACGTGCAGAATTTAGGATCGATGACTTAACTGATCAAAAAAAAAAAAAAACCCAACAAAATAGGATCTGACTCTTCAAGCTCCTGGAAATTAAATGTAACTGGGCCTTCCTCACTACAGCTGCCCTGCGGATCCTGGAGGTGTTTCTGCCAGTGTCTCTTGGCTGGGTTTATAATGGATGCTGCATTAGGAAGAACTCCTAGCTCAGGAGTGATGGCAGGGGCAGGCAGGGCTCGTGCCCTCCCCAGGAGCAGGTGGATCCCCATCAGGGAAACTCAGAGCCTTCCCCTTCCCTCTCCAACACTTGGCACCTCCTTGTGCAAACCTTCCCTCTGCTTCGCTTGAGCAGAGTGTCTGGCAATTAACTTATCGAACTGGTAAATATTTGTCTAACGAGGTAGTTAATTGCTCTGGTTTTCCTTTAAGGATGTGGCTTGCAGAGCAGCCCCATCTGCTTCCATCCCCTCCCCATCCCCAAACCCACCTCTGCAGTGTCAAAAATTGCAGCTGACGTGTGTTCATCACGGCTCAGATCAGATGTAGCCTAATAAATAACCACAAATGAGTTTCTCCCTTGCTGAGGAGTTGTCTCCACGCCCTGGTCTCCGCCCAATGTGGTGACATTTTATTTTCATTTCCGTGCAACTCCAGTGGCAAGTGATTTCTCGCCCCTTTCTCCTCCCCACGCCGCCAACCCAGGCACTACAGTGCCTCTTGTCACACATAACCAAATATGGCAGCTCTGAACAGGGCTGTCATTTTTCTCAATTTCACTTGTTGTGATATAATCAAGTATGGATTTCTGACACGGGCGCTCTAACAGCCTTTCTGACTTGCAGGCTGCTAAGAGGGGGAAAAAAAAAAAGGCTTGTTTTGTTTCATTAGGTCCCACCAGCCAGTGGGACGTGGGGATGGCAGGAGATGGATGAAGAGCCCTGAGCTGTCCCTGGGCTTGGCAGAGGGTTGAAATCAGACATCCAGTGGCATTTGTGCACAGGTTTATTTGTAGCATACACATGCTTTGCTCTCATACCTGCCTCTGTGGCAGGATTAGACACGATTCTGGCTCCTCAGCCCTGAAGGTCCTTGTTGTGCACCCCCCCAGTGGGAAAATGTGAATTTGGTGAATGCACAGGAATAGCTGAGTTTAGGCCAAGTGAACTTAAAGTGTTTCTACTTGATTGCTGCAGAAGATGTGAACTGGGAAGGATGGAAGGAAAAGGTCCTTCATTTCAGCCAGAGGAGGCTTGAGAGCTGAGGCAGAGGGGCTGAGGGGGGCTGAGCACCCCTCCTGATGAGCATCCTGCATCCCTGGAGCAGGGATAGGAGAAACTGCTGGCCCCAGGTGTGCCCAGGACCACGGAACACATTGGTTGGTTATGAACCCTCTGGTGATCCCAAATTAGGCTCCAGATTCACAGGAGCCTGTGTTTGGCTTGTACTTGTTGACTCCAGAAAAAGGACCTTGGAGAAGGAAGGACCAGATGTGATCATCCTAAAATGTGATCTAGATGTAGATACTGGGTTAGCTGGATTATAGGTTGGACTAGATGATCTTCAATGTCCTTTCCAGCCTTATCTACACTGTGATACTGTGATACACGCTCAGGTTTGGGGTCACCAACTGCACATCAGTTACAAAGAGCACAAATCAACCTTTCTGCCTGCCCAGGCTGAGTTTTCCTGCTTCCCTTCTGACTTGCAGAGGCAGCAGTGAGTTTTCCTGCCTGCCTTTTTTTAGGGACAGCATCTATGAGCAGTGACATGGAGGGGGCTGAGTGTTTCTGCAAGAGGGAACAGGGCACTCAGGTCTCTCCAGACTCTGTGTGTGTGCAGGGCAGGTTGAAAACAGACAAATCCAGGACTGTGCCATATAATTCCATTCCTCCTTCCCTCCCCAAATGTCCTGCTCATCCAGGCTCTTCGGTCATCAGTGCCTTCCCAGAAGACCAGTTCTTGCTGCCTGAAAATGAAGACTTCCAAGAACAACTGGGGAGGGTAAATTAATCTCTCCCACTTTCATCTGAGGATTTGGAGGAGGCCTTCATCAATTATTGGACATTTTGAACATATCTATTCCAGGAAAAATAGCTCTTCCAATTAACAAAGCTGTATTGGGACAGGCTAAAAATATCTGACAGTCTCCAGATATTGTCACTCCCATCTTCAAAACAGACAGATAAGAGAGAGTTTGTGCCCTCCGTGGGAACAGAACATCTTTATTCTCATCCACAACTGTGAATGAAAGGAATATGTAGCAGCAGCCTGAAAATGACTGTAGCTGAAAAGAAGCAGAACTACTACTACTGTAAAGTCACAGGAGAGATTCATCGCCAAGCTGGAGACTTAAAGCTTCCAACATAATTTCCTTAATGAGAGTAATTTATTGACAAACTGCCCCAGAAATATAAAGAAGACATCAAGGCCTTAATTGCAGAAAGGAACTTTGTTACAGGAGCATCTCAAGAGGGAGCCTCAGCCAAGGCACTGCCAGTGCCTGGGAGCTTCCTGCCAGTTTTCTGGGGTGCCAGGGAGGATTAGGCTGCCTGGAATGATATTCTCAGGTTTGCTCAGCGAGGGCAGCTGCTGCAGGTTTCCATTGCCTCATTGCATTCTTGAGAAATAAAGAGGTAAAGGGCAGAAGAAGAATGTAGTATCTTTGTACCTGTTTATACCAAGCACAGTAAGATAACCTGGTACAGAAGAGAGAGCTTGTCTTAAATAGAGGCTCTGGGACATGACAAGAAATTAATCTGAGGATGGATGGTCTGAAGCACTGAGTCCTAACTCATCTATTTGTTAAAAGCCTTAATAAATCAGATTGACAAATAATGCTGAGCCTAGAATTGTTTGGGTTGGAAGGGACCTTAAAGATCATTTAGTTCTGACCCCTCCACGATGGGCAGGGACAGTGTGGATCCCACGCTCTGCCTCATCCTGTCCTCAAGGATACAGGGACAGGATGTTATGGTGTGGTGGGTCTTTACTTCATGCAGGGCAGAGTTTGCTGGAGGTTTTTCTGAGTTGTTCCGGTCCCAGCTGGCGACTGGAGCTGAGGATCTCACAGTCTCCTGCATACTTTTAGTAGGAGGAGATTTTTGTGCCCTTTTCTAGCAACAACTTGGTCTCCAGAAGATCTACCAAGACCTTGTGAAATTCAGGTTTTGCTTTGCATAAGGAACAGGAGTACTTCAGTAGTAAACCAGTGTTTTTTGATGGAAACGGGATTTAAGTGCTGGTCTGAGTCTGGGGAAGGAGAAAAAAATAAAATTCACCACTTTTGGATTAAGCACAGCTCTAAAATAGAACCAGGATTCTGGGTTTGCTGTGGCAGTGGAAGTTGGGTGTTAATTATTCCCAGCTATGATTAGTTCATGTGGTGCCACAGATGGGCAGGTAAGGCAGTGAATTAGGGAAAAGATGAGGCCTCTGTGTGTCAAAGATGATCTTTTTGTGTCGAGTGAGCCACCTACAGCGGAGCAGTGCTGGGAAGCAGCTGCTGGAGCAGCACTGAGCAAACAGAGAGAGACATTTTCAGCACACAACAGGGAAGTGCCAGCAAGAAACACACCAACAGCCTGGCCAAGATGTGAGAAAAGGCAGTTTTACTCTGACTTTACAGGAAAAGCCTCCACAGAGCTCGGGCTCGTGGGGAGCTTCCCCAGTTACGGGAACTGTGGAGCCGGTTTAGTGATGCCAGGGCTGACTTTGTGGTTTGGGGCAGAAGATGCAGAGTCCTGTGAGCCAAGGGAATGTCATCCTCACCTTGTCCCTCACAGGGAATTGGGTGTGCTCAGATGGGAAAGTCCTCCCTTGGGCAAGGTGCTCGGAAGAGCTGCATCCTCAGGTGTGGTGGTGGCAGGAGAAACACACTCACTAAAACGGGAGTTTGAGCTTTTGAGAAGCTTCTGGAAATTAACCCTCCCTTCACGCAAATTTTGCTGCCATTTGGCAAGATTTCAGTGGTGGCAGTGGCCTTGTGAAAATTCGAAATACTCTGAGAGAAGATCAACCTGCTTTTTCTAGCAGTTGAGGCCTTATTTTTCAAGGAAAGGTGGTTTGCTGAGAAAAAAAACCCCAGGAAGTTCTGACGCATCCTGGAGATAAAAATACCCTGTTCCCTGAGATAAAGGTAATAATTTTATTGGGGTTTTTGTAAAGAAGAAACATTTCAAGGCTGGAGAATGAAAACCAGAAGTATTGAAAATACACCTTTTATTTTTTTCCCCACCCTGTGCCTGAGGGCATTGTCCAAATTCTTCTTGAGCTCTGTCAGGCTTGGGGAGGTGACCACTGCCCTGGGGAGCCTGTTGTCATTTGTTGTGTTGCTGTCTCCTGTTTCCACTGCAAGGCTTTTCCAGAGCCCTGTTTATCCCCCTTTTCCCATTTATCTCTTTCTCCTTTTCATCCCCCTTCTCCCCTTTATCCCCCTTGGGATCTTAAAGACCTTCTCCTGTTTATTCCCTCTCTCCACCCGCTGTCAGCAGCAGGGCAGGTGTGTTTCCTCCTGCCCTTTCAGAGGGGACTGTTCAATTTGTAGAAGCACAAGCAAGTCAAACCCCTTCGTGTTTCCTTTCCAGGGCCGCAAACCCGGCTACTTCTCCTTCCTGGATCCCTTTTCTCCTGGCGTCTGGCTCTTCATGCTGCTCGCCTACCTGGCTGTGAGCTGTGTCCTGTTCCTGGTGGCTCGGTAATGTCGCGGTGCCATCTAGCGTCACACTGCCAGACCCGGGGAGGGGGGACACACGGGGACATCCATTGCCCCCAGGCCACCAGTATGGACTGGGCACAGAAGCATCCCAGCCCAGTGCCAGCTAGGGGGTGAGGTGTTGTCCCCAAGTCCCCAGGCACTGATCCCTCTGGCAGGAGCGTCGTGCCCTGATTCAGGAGCATCAATGCCCGGATTCGGGATGTGCGTGACCCCAGCAGGTGCCCAAAGCTGCGTGGGAAAGGTGGGAGAAGGTTTGGGGCAGTGTTGGTGCTGCTCCCTGTGGGTGCTTTTCAGAGCAGATAAATCGCCCCCTTGTCCTGAGCAGGGAGGGAGGAGGTTGGCAGGAACCCACAAATCCATCCAGAGATACCCATCCGAATTCCACGGGTGGGGTTTGGTTCCTTTGGTCCATTAATACCTTTCAACAGCCTCTTGGTTGATGGGCACAGCCTCCCTTGGCAGCTCTCAGTTCCATTCCCCAATGACTAATTTAAATCAGTCTCAGAATTCATCTCTGTGTGCTTGCCTGCAGTGTCTCCCATCGAGGGCTGAGGTCTGAGCTCCACTGCTGTTTTCTCTGACCTCCCAACAACCTGCTTGTGGTTGGTGGCATAGCTGGGCTTTTACAGCCAGGGCTGAGCTGTGTCCTGGCACTGTGAACCAAAGACGTGCTCGGGGCTTGATGGCCCTTTCGGGACCCTCTTAATACCCAATCCTCCTTCCATGAATTGGAGCTGTGCTGTCACTTGGTCCCTCAGCGTGGCTAAAGTTGTCATCCTGACAGGGCTTTAATGGGTTCTTCGAATGCTTTTACAGCCTCAGAAACGCAGTTCTGAAGAAACCATTGAATAATGCAGCCTGATGCTCTCTGCAGACTGCGAGCTAGTGCCTCTTTAGCCCCTTCCTCATGTTTTAAACATGACCCTCCAAAAAAGGTGCCTTTACCCAGCTTCCCACTGGAGATGGAGGTTTGGTTGCTGCTCTCTGCCTTGCTCAGCTATAAGGAGCTTTTGACCCTGTGAATTGCAGAGGCTCTCCCAGAGCAGTGAATTTTACTGCCAGTGCTTGATCCAGCGTGGAAAGTCTGCAGGAAATAACCTCCTTCTCCCAGGTGAGGAAGGAGATGCAGGACCAAAAATAAACCCCTCATCTTGGTTAAATACTGTGTGAGCTGGCAGAGCTCTGCAGCTCTTTTGGCAGGAGCCCCGAAATGACCCTCCCAGGCCTCAGCTTTGTTAACCATAGTGATATAATGAACTGCAGCATAGAAATTAGAAGACTTTCTTAGTAACCAGGGAACTGAGGATTGGAAACAGCAAAAAAGGGAAAAAAAAAAGAAAGCCAGCAGTCACTTCAGTGACAGGCTGTCAGCTATTTCACATTCCCACCTCTGTCTTGTCTCTGAAGTACGTAAGCATTGAGACACCAGCACTTGGCTTCTGACCAGATCTTGCCAGGGCAATCAGACCTTCTCAGAGCAAAATCATTTGCACCAATATAGTTGTTTTTCTTGATGGTGTAATGCAGTCAGGTCTCACACACTTCACTTTTGAACTTCTCATCAATGCTCGTGCCCCAGCAGGGAACCCAGCCAAAGATGTTTGATTTCTATTTCCCATCAAGTCCGTGCACATGTGGAATTCTTGCTGCAGTGTGAATCTGCACACAGGGCTGCATCCTCCCCACAGCCCATGCCCAGCTTTTTCAGCAGAGCCTCTCACAAGTTTTTACAAACCTTTACAAGAAAGCCTCCAGCTTCTGAGTCTCAGAGCAAACATTTCACACAGCTCCGAGCCCTGGGCATCAACTTGACAGCAAAGTGCTTCCTCCTCAGAAAGCTCTGCCTCCAGGAGAGTTAGAGCTTCAGAGATGCTCTTTTTTTGGCTTCTTCTCTCCAAAGTGTCCCATTTCCCAGCGAATCACCTGACTTGCCTGTTTCCTGTCGTTTTAGGCTGACGCCGTACGAGTGGTACAGCCCCCACCCCTGCTCCCAGGGCCGCTGCAATCTCCTGGTGAACCAGTACTCCCTGGGCAACAGCCTGTGGTTTCCAGTCGGGGGGTTCATGCAGCAAGGCTCCACCATTGCCCCCCAGGCACTGTCCACCCGCTGCGTCAGCGGGGTCTGGTAAGGAGGGCAGCAGGATGGCTTCTCTGGGCAGGAGGGGATGGAGGAGGAATTTCTCGGTGGAAAGGGTTGTTAAACATCGGAATGGGCTGCCCAGGGAGGTGGTGGAGTGGAAGGACTCTGGGTATGGCACTCAGTGCTCTGGGCTGGGGGACAAGGTGGGGATCAGGCACAGGTTGGGCTCAGTGATCCTGGAGGTCTTTTCCAACTTTTGTGATTCCAAGAGGTGGACGATGGGGATGGAGAGAAGATTCAGTTCATAGAGAAACCTCGGGTCACCAATTTCCCCTCTCCCTAGGTGGGCATTCACCTTGATCATCATCTCCTCCTACACGGCCAACCTGGCAGCCTTCCTCACCGTGCAGAGGATGGACGTCCCCATCGAGTCCGTGGATGACCTGGCTGACCAGACAACCATCGAGTACGGCACCATCCACGGGGGCTCCAGCATGACCTTCTTCCAAGTAAACCCCCTTCCTTGGCTAACTGGGGTGCAGAGGGCAAAGGGCACCCTTTAATCAAATGTGGGTGGCACATTTGTGGGGTGCTTCATTCCAGTTCCTGGTGTGGACGGGATTTCTGTACTGATCCCTGCCTGCTTGGCTGTGCAGGAGTAGGCTAGACCTACAGTGGGTGATGAGAGGTGGGAAGGAAATTTGGCAAGGAAGTGAAATTTTCCTGTGTCTCTCTGTGGTTTTGATGTGGACTTAACTTTTACTTGAGAGTTCAGGTGAGATAAACAGAGAAACATTTGCCAAGCCCAGGCAGGCTCACAGATGTCAAGGTGCCGGAGTCTGTGTGTGTCAGTGGCACTGAAAATAAATAAGTCAAGTGTATGCAAAGTTATGTGGGCCATTTAGCCCAATTTAATTTTTATCTTCCCTGTTCTAGTCAGAAGGGAAATAAATGAGTGAATTTTTTCTGCAGCGCTTGGAATGCACAAAAAACTGCTGGAGGATTATTTATTACTTGTTGAAATTCCAACAGGAGAGGAAGATTTTCTCACTTAGCTTCCCCTACCCCTCCCCACCCCCCGAGTCCAAACTCAATTTGGAAGCCCGAGAAATCTCTGGAGTGAGTCTGAGCCTTTCAGACCCAACTTCACACTCTCCAGGGGTTTGGCAAAAAGCTACTTTTAAGCCAAACATTACATCTAAAATGAGCTGAACAGAGCCCAAGTGACCCGAGGTGGTTGTATACAAGGCGCTCACTTAAGGAAAGCTTTCAAGTTTAAACCCCTGACTGTGGCTCTGCACTGCCTGGAGGGTGCTGGAGTCCCTGGGATCAGAGAGGAAATTAGGAAAAGATGTTTTTGTTCCATTTGCAGTGCTTTAAGCTGTGTTTGGATCCATTTTCCTGTGGTATAAGGATGGTGGCTCAAGGCAGTGATGGATTACATGGGCTGGGCCTGCCTTCATCATCCTTCTCTTCTGGGATGTCTGGGATGTGTGTCCGCTGCTGGAGCACCTTGCCTTGTAACCTGTCCTGGCAGCATTTCCCCTGACAAAAACCACACAGGTTTAAGGTTTGAAAGCGCAGTGAATTGAGAACAAACACAGTCCCTGCTTGTCTGTCTCTTGCCCAAGTGACTGCACCCCGAGGACAGAGCTGGACAGATGAGGACAGGAACTAGGTCAGCAGCAGATTCCCTGAGGCTCTCCAGCATCACTCGCCAGCCATGGAGAATGAGCCCTTGACAGTGTGAAATTCCTAATGTAGACCAGAGCATGTTTATATTCAGTCTTTGTGCAAGCAGGTTTCGCTCTTTGCTCAGCAGAGGCAAGAGAGATTACCTGTAGTGAGGTTTCTCTTGATCAAACCAGTGTGGGTTCAACCACCAGCAAAGTCGGGGGATTTGGGGCTGGTTGGGCTTTAGTTTAGTGTAAACAACGAAAAGACTCCAGTTCTCTTCAGCAGGTACTTTGATTTGCCTCACAAGGGAGTGAACCAAAATACAGATTCAGGGCACAACAAAATCCAAAGAGCTTTGGAAATGCTCTGAGCCTTCAGTACCCTCCTTGTGGTGCTGCTGTCCAGCTCTGGCACTGAAGAGCTGTTAGAACAAGGTTCCAGTGACAGTCAATTAGCTAAGAGAGGTCAGGGAGCATTCAGAGGTTTAAATCAGACAAGGACAAGCTATTTCTTCTGGCTTTTTTTTGTCTATTACAGAAACTATGAATTTTTCTAAAATTGACTTTACAGAAAGAGCTTTGCCAGAAACTACTGGAATTAGATATTCATTTCATGCCCAGCTTTGCCAACCAAGACATTTGGGCCTCTAAACCTCCCTGAGACAGATGAAGGTTAGACATCTAAATGCTCTCTGAGCCTGGCACCAAATCTGCTTTGACTCCTCTCACCGCTGTGGCCTTTTCCTCGCGGCGTCTGATTTGGGGTTTGAGCTTGCTGCTCCTCCCTGAGCTGTGCCGGGCTCCTTTCTCCTGCAGAACTCCCGCTACCAGACGTACCAGAGGATGTGGAACTACATGTACTCCAAGCAGCCAAGCGTCTTCGTGAAGAGCACGGAGGAAGGGATCGCACGCGTGCTGAACTCCAATTACGCCTTCCTGCTGGAGTCCACCATGAACGAGTATTATCGTCAGCGCAATTGCAACCTCACGCAGGTCGGGGGCCTTCTGGACACCAAGGG
This sequence comes from Pitta sordida, assembly GCA_013390025.1. Taxonomy (NCBI): domain Eukaryota; kingdom Metazoa; phylum Chordata; class Aves; order Passeriformes; family Pittidae; genus Pitta; species Pitta sordida. Next base: position 617,743 of record WEKX01023383.1, read on the forward strand.
CTACGGGATTGGCATGCCCGTCGGTAGGCAGTGAAGAAAAATTCTAGTCCTTCTCAGCTGTCGGCAGAGGAGCGGAGCGTTTGAGAGGCTGAAGCGGCTCTAAAGCCGACGTCGCGTCTCACAGCTCTGCCCAGGGTCGCTTTCTCGCCTCGGGAGGGAAATCCAAACGCTTTGCAGTTGCCCGAGGGGCACACCCAGAGACCCTGCTCTGGTCCAGAGCAATGTGACACGCGACTGCGGCCCTTTAAATAATTAATGTGAAAGATGTCTGAAAATTGCTGCTTATTTTCTGCACATGTGCTCTTTGCTGACTGTTTCCTTCCCCAACCAGTGTTTGTGCCTCGTTTCGTGCTCCTTGTTTTAATCCCAGAAGTGCTGTGGGAGTAATGCCGTTGCAACTTGTGTAGTTTTTAGCACAAGTTCCTTAACAGCTGGTGGTTCTTAAAACCCCAGGACAGAGAATTGGGCAATTCAGTGACTATCTCAGCTAAGAATCAGGTTTAACTAATGCAGGGGTTTTGTGTTTCAAATGTGAGAGCTAGCAAGAGAACATCATCTTCCAGGGCAGCATGGAAAAAGGATGTAGTAGTTGTTATTCCAAGCGATCTGTTGATCTTTAGTCCAGTCTGGCAGGCTCAGGAAGCCTTGTCCTGACCTTTAAGCATTGACACTTAGCAGCACAAAGTCAAGGTGAATTACATAAGGCCCAACTCCAGTTTAGCTAACATGCATAAGCTTGTAAAGTCACAGTAATGTGATCATGAGTACAAACCTCTACTTTCCGGGCTAAATTTGTTCTGACATTGTGGTGTTAAACAGTGAAACTGTAGCAGATAAGAAGAGCAGGAAGCTGCTCGCTGGGACAATAGTGCAGAGTTACTGGGAGAACCGGAGTCTTTCCCACGGCCCTTCCTTGGGATCTCTGCTAGCAGACATCAGGACTGCAGCAGAGCTGGGCACTAAGCACAGGACTGAGCTGCTCCACTGTGAACTCTTGGGCTTGCGTGTAGGTTGAAGTGCGCCAGGAGTTGGACTTTGGGGTCCCTTCCAACTCGGGATATTCTATTCTGTGACCAGTTGAGGGAAAGAGTGTTCAAGCAAGGTTGAAATTGGGAGGGGGAATGACAAGACAGGGACCTCCGTGGTCTGGTGTGATACTGAACTCCCCATTCAGACTCTGCCCCTGCAGCCAAAGCTCCCCTTGCATTGAACCTCCTTAAGTTGCCTGGGTGAGCCTCGATGGGCAGCAGAATTACCTTCTGCAAGTGACATGAACCAGGAGACAGTCCCAGCAGGGAGGCCACAGCTTTCCATGGCTTACACAGACTGACCCCCAAACCATTCCGAGATGAGCTGCTGTAGCTGGGCACACTGGTGGGATGAGTGGGGAGGATAAGTGGGGAGGAAGGCTGGCCCTACCACGTCCCTCTTGGCGTTGCAGGCTCCGTGTTCCGCGATGAGTTCGACCTGGCCATCCTCCAGCTGCAGGAGAACAACCGCCTGGAAATCCTGAAGCGCAAGTGGTGGGAAGGAGGGAAGTGCCCCAAAGAGGAGGACCACAGAGCCAAAGGTGAGCCACACCACTCCCCTGGCCAGCAGTGCAAGGATGAACCTCTGCCTGCACACGAGCGCTGCCAGGTTTTCTGCCTGAGAATTGCTTTTCCCCTCTTCTTTTGACCCGAGATCCTTTCCTTCACAATTCAAGGAGAAAGCCAAACAGCTCTGCTGTGCCTCATGCTGTGTGTTTTTGCCTGGGGCAGAGATAGCGGGAACAACCAAATGACAAATATTGGAGGCATATGGAGGGGTAAATTAGCTTCTAATGAATGTCTGGGAAAATGGATGGCTAAAGGGATCAGACCAAAATCCTGGGTTCCTTGAAGGGAGATGGATCTCCACCACAGGCCTGCTGGTTAATGGCTCCGAGTGAAAGCGTCTTTTAAACAGCCAGGGGAAGGGACACAAGGACTTTATTAGTATATCTGTAAACTGAGGAGCAAATTCTTTTGGGTAATGCTATGCAAATTGCCATAAAAGCTACCACATTAGGCTGATGTCCCAGCGTGAGAGCAGTTGCCAGCTTAACACAGTCGCTGCATTTTTTACTTCTGCCAGTTGCCCTTTTCTCAGCAAGTGTTTTCAGGGAGGCCAGCAGGTCCCCCAGTTAAAAGGACAGTCTTATGACCTCTCTGAGCACAAAGACAGGGAACCAATCTGGGTCTGTGGTAGCTATTTTGGTTTTATTGACCTTGCAGCCGGTGTAGGTGTGTGTGTCTGCAGTTCAGGGGTGGGACCCCACAGGACTGTGAGTTGGTGCTCATTGTTGGGCACTGCTGCACTAGAGGCACCTCCTGCTATTAATCTCAAGGCTGAAGGTGTTGGCCCAGTGTAAGACATCAGGTTATTGCTCTTAAAGAAATTAATTTGAAGGCAAGCAGGCACACGGGAGGCTTTTCCTCTGTGGACTGTGCAAAAAGCAACTCTGAAGTGGAATCAAGGCTGAGGGCTGTTTTGAGATGGCTTTGGAAGGGGGGAGTCGGGCTGTTTCTGGCACTGCCCAGCCCGCGCTGTGACCCTGGACAAGTTTTCCTGCTGTTTTGTGCCCTCTGTTATGGCTCACTTCCTCAGTTTGGGAAATGAGGAAGGCTGCAGCCTGCTGGCATGTGTTTAAGGAGGAAGGAAATACCTCTCGGTGGGCTTGGGAAAGGGTATGCGAGGTGGCACCCAGGCAGAGTGACAGAAGCACGTAGGGAGAGGTACTGGCCCTAAATTCAAATTTGAGAGCTACTGGGAGGAGAGGATGGCCTTTATCTTGGGTCTAAATTGTCATGATGAGCTATGTTTTCTGCCTTGCAATTACTGTGGGAGCAGTTTTGCAAAGGGCTGATTTACAGAGTCACTGGACTGCTCTAGAGGTGATGCCAAAAGAATGAAGGAGGAGGAGGGAGACATGTGACCTCCTAAGTCTTAGAACAAAGCAGGTCAGCAATTTACAAGGATTTTTTGGTGAGATTTTATGTCTAAAAGCCATGTCGAGATTAAGTCAATAAATCATTGATTCTTACACTTTGCTTTAATGCTATGAAAGGGAGAGGAAGACTTTTATAGATGTTCTCGTTGAGTAATGACCTCATACAGCCAACCCAGTGCAAAGTACCACCTGTAATCAATCCAATCAGGGACCCAAACCCAACAAGCACAGGAGAGAAGACCTGGACTGCAAATGCTGAGGTCAGCACTGATCCCCAGCTCATCTCACAGTCCAGGGCTGCCAGATGGAGGCACAGGCTGCCCCTTGACAGCCCCAACACATGGGAAGCCCAGGACAAGTTCTTGAGGGATGAGTTTTCCTTCCAGCTCGTGAACTTTCTGGATTGAAAGCTGTGTAGTCATGGTAATCATCCCGTTAGAAGTGAGTTGTCCAAGGGAGGTGAGTCCCATGGAAAGGGGGTCAGGGCAGAGAGCACCCAACCCATAATAGGTTACTGCTGAGTGGCAGGGACCCCATTCTGTCACCCTGTAGGGTCCTGGTCTTGTTTGGAGCCTCTCCTTCCTATTGCAGTACAAGCAGCTGCAATCATTTCCCCCCAGCACTTTGTAAAGCAATCAAAGGAGCTTTTCTTGGTGCCAGCTTCCTTTAAAGCCCTTTCCTGTCTCCTTCATCTCTGCTCCTTTAACAACCTTGCTCATCTCTCTTTGCGAAGTTCAAAGCAACTGGAGCTGGGTGAATAATTTGCAGGGATTAATGTGCCCGATTGATCTCGCATTTTTCCCCTCTTGTTTTCAGTTTGTCCACAAATTGCTTTGTGCTTCCCTCCAATGTACTTGCTGCTTATCTGCAAAATCATCATTTCTGAGAACAGATCTTCGATCCTGCAGTTATTGCAAGTCATTCACTTTGCCATCTGAGTCATGCAGGGAGCTATTAATAGGACAGTGCTGGCTCTGTGGTTTTGGTCCCTGGCTGGGTATCTGCAATGCCAACAAAACAGCAAAACTTGGGATCTCTGTACAGCGATACTTGCAATTTATGTCATGTCTGCCTCTCCACATTGTCCCTTCTGCTTTGTTTTAGGCCTGGGGATGGAGAATATTGGTGGAATCTTCGTGGTGCTCATCTGTGGCTTAATCGTAGCAATTTTTATGGCAATGCTGGAATTTTTGTGGAGCCTTCGGCACTCTGAACAGTCAGAGGTAGGGCCTGGAAGTGTCCTGAGGGGATGGGGTTATTATTTGTTCCTATGTGTGGAGTGCTCAGTGGGTGCTCTGGAGCAAGTCATGCAGCCAGGCTGAGAGGAATTCCCAGCCTTGACACTTCAAACACATGAGCAGGCTTGGTCCCTTGGGCAGAGTCTAAAATCCATGAGCTTCTCATGCGCTCCTACTAAAACCAAGGTTGTAGGGATGCTCCAGGGGCTTTTGAAGGGATCAAAATTATATATAACAAAATTATATATACGTAACACCTTTCCTGGAGATGGGATTTTTACCTGCAGTAGGTTTGGGCCTTGTGTCAATATGGGGATGCAGAACACAGGAGGGCCTTTGATGAGAGGCAGAAGCTGTTGGGTTAAATCAAGTGGAAATGTTTGAGCATTGGTGTTGAAAGCCAGTGGCACTGAGTCTGTAATAATCATATCACAGAATCACAGGATGTTTTGGGTTGGAAGGGATCTTAAAGACCATCCAGTTCCACCCCCTGCCATGGGCAGGGACACCTTCCACTATCCCAGGCTACTCAGGGCCTCATCCAGCCTATCCTCAGACACTTCCAGGGATGGGGCAGCCGCAGGTTCTCTGAGAATCCTGTGCCAGGACATCACCTCTCCTCACTGCAGAGCCCAGAACAGCCCCAGCCCGGCGGTGCTCACAGGTTGCTCAGGTGAGCAGGATGTCTCCTGTGTCCTTTCCAGGTGTCGGTGTGCCAAGAAATGGTGACGGAGCTGCGCAACATCATCCTCTGCAAGGACAGTTTCCACCCCCGTCGGAGGCGGGGGGGAATGGTACGGACTCGCCCCGTTATCCCGGAGGAGCGCCGAGCCCGCAGCACAACCACGCTCAGCAACGGGAAACTGTGCGGTGGGGGCGAGCCAGATCCCCTGGCACAAAGACTGGCACAAGAAGCCGCCCTGGTCGCCCGGGGGTGCACCCACATCCGCGTGTGCCCCGAGTGCCGCCGGTTCCAGGGCCTGCGGGTGCGGCCGTCCGCCGGCTCACCCGCGCGGAGCGAGGAGAGCTTGGAGTGGGACAAGGCCACCAACAGCAGCGAGCCCGAGTAACGCTGGGACTGGGGGCGTCGGGGTGGGACGAGAGGGTCCTGTTCCATTTTACAGAACACGGACTTGTACAATGTCAACTCGTTTTTAAATTAATAGCAGTTACCCAGCTTCTCCAGAGCAAGGTGGACCTTTGGGAGGAGGGCGCGCGGGCCTGGCCAAAGGGTCGGCACTGGATTCGGTGTCCGGGGGGACACGTGGCTCGCTGAAGCCTGGTGTGGCAGGAGAGAGGTCCTCAGGCTGGCTGGTCTGCGGTGGCTGCCTGGGTGCCACCGAGGGAGAAGGAGGGATGCGGTGGGTAACTGGTGTAGCAGGTATTGCCCACCCAAGGGCAAGAGCGGTTCTTGGAACTTCTCCGCCCCGGGTCAGGAGAAAGGACGCTGGCGCTGCCTCTCCATCAGAAATTACCAGGGGATGTTCTCACAGGGTGGGGGGAGGGACTTTTTATTTGGCGTGGACAAGGGATGGGAAGGGAGGAGTCGTCGTTTTGTTTTGGTTTAATTTGGGCACGTCAGGACCTTGTCTCCAAGGCACCAGGTTTCGGGTGCTGAACTCTTCTTCCTTTTCAGAGTGTGGCAGGTGGACTGAAGGAGGAAGGGAAGGATGGGATGGGACACGCTCCCCATGAGAAGCAGCATTTGCTAAAAGTTCATCCGAGGAGTTGTTAAAATTACATATATATATAAATATATCTATACATAGATATATATATTAAAATGCCAAAAAAACAACCAACGAACACAGTGAACTCAAAGAGGCCTTGAAACGCCTGGAATTTCAGGGGTTCTGTGTCTTTTGTTTCGTTCTGGGGTTATCTTTTGCTTTTATTTTTTCCTTTCTGTTTTTGGGATGCGGGTGGGGGGAGCCTTTTGAGGAAGGTGAGGTGGGAGCAGGCGAGAGTGGGGAGCACAGGGGGAGGCTGCCCTTTCCCACCAGCGAAAGGAGGTGGTGTTGGTACCCCCAGAAGTGTCCACAGCCTGTGCCCTGCACACTCCCCAAGTGGCTCTGAGCTCTGCCCCAGGCTCACGAGCTCCCCATGTCCGTGACCCACTGAGCCCCCTCAGCTTTGAGGGTGACCTACAGCCCATGTCCAGCAGTGACGATGCCACCCAGCATTTGAGGAAACCATTAGGCCGGGATCTCGTGTAAGGAAAATATTGACTTCCCTAGAAACAGCAGCAGCTCACCCTCTGCTTGGTACAGACGTGGGGGTTTACACTGACGAATTTAATTTTCTGATTGACAAACAAATTCTATGCAATTTCTGATTGTAAAAGGAAAGAGATGACAATGGAGAGGGGCAGGGGAGATAAAGCCTTGAGTGAAGGTACATCCTGTTCTTGAATTGTTTTCTTTTCTTTTTGTCTTGAATGTACTGAAATAAAAGATGTCCTTGTATAATCATGCTTTTTTTTTTCTTTCCCTTCCCTATCCACAGTCAGAAAAGTTGTGGGAGAGTTTGAGGCTCGTCTGCTCAGGGAAAAACCCAGCAACAGGAAGGCGAGAGGTACTTGGGCTGTTGCTGGTCTCTGCTGCCAGAGAGGTGTCCACACCTGTGTTGCTGAGTGAAAACAGGAGAAAAAAATCTAAGGTCAATTAAAAAAACCCCAAATATGTGGTGACAAAGGAGAGAAAACCCATGACAAAGAGCTGTGAGGTGGGCAGGTCTCCATGGAATGTGGACCAGGAGAGTTATATCCTTCCCAGACCTGCTGGTTTGAGCCTGGTTGAGGGCTGAGGGTCAAATCCAGGAGCCCACCTCAAGGAGATGTTCCTGAGGAGGATGTGCAGGGAATGGGGTGTGATGTTGTGGTGATGGGCACTTTAGGGTTGTTCTGTTGTTTCCAGCAGGTTGTGAAAAGAAACATCTCCCACACAGTGACAGTAAAAACGTGCAACAAGCACAGGATTTAGAGATTCTTACGCAGGATGTCGTAGGAGAGGGTCATAGAGGTCCTGCCTGGCTTTCATATCTCAAAATCCACAGGAGGGTCCCTTCTCCCTGCCTAAACAGAGAGGTGAGGTGAGGTAAGACTTCACCAGAGCCCAGGAATCCAATGGGATGGGAGAAGCAGATCCTCAGCTGAGGTAAGTCAGTCAAACTCCATCCCTGCTCTCTGCAAGGAGCCAGGCTCAGGCTTTCCAAGTCCTGACAGCAGCACCACAGACATCTGAGTGTGCCTGTGTTGTGTTTAAAGGCCGACATGTTTTTACGAGCAGCGGAATATATTCATCAAAAAGAAGCTGCTTTTTAAAATTTATTTACAGATTAGCAGAAGAAAAGGCTCCATGAATCATTTATCAGACCTGATGTTTTTTTCAGCGCTTCTACGCAGTGAATAAAGAGAAATCTTGACAGAGCCAGACATTATTCTGCATCTCCAAAGATCTTGCAGGCATCTGCTCAGACAGAGGATGTCAAGAAAAAAAAATTATGAGAAACCACCTGGTTTCTCAGTGTCTTTGCTTTTTATCTTTCCTGTTAGCTTGCTCCACCCACAAGGTATTTTATATCTGAGGCTGTATTTTAAGGAGATTTGTTACACATCCCTTTTGCCCTCTTCTCTTTTTTTAATTATTTTCTTAACATTCAGAGGCTTTGCACTCAGAGCAGAAATGGACCTCAGAAAAAGAGGATAAAAGCTTGCTGTAATTTAGATGTCTTTTTTAATGTCTCTGTGTCTTCTATTTTCTGCTCCCTGGTAAATACTGAGAGGTTTCGCAGTGGGGAGAGCAGACAGCATTATTCATGTGCCTGGGTCTGTGCTCATATACATTTGTGTGCCCAGGTGGGTTCACATCTCACATATTCTCTCTCTCTCCCCAGATTCTTTTCTTTCATCTTTAAAACTATTGTGGGGGCTCTTTTGCTCAGCCAGTCCCAGTGCTAATGCAGTTCAAGGTCTGGAGTGGTTTGCCATGCAAAAGGCACTTTCCCAGTATTGCCGTCTCCTGATAAAAGTCGAGTAATTCTAGTAAGATATCTCTGCAAATTCCACTGGGAGCCAGAGATTAGATCAATTAAAACGTAATACTTTGCTTTATCCCTTCTAACTGGTTTGTCTGAGCCTCCTGTAGCCCCCTCTGTTCGGGAGTCCAGCAGTGGGGCCAAGGGCTCACGTCTCTCCCTGTGCTGACACCCAATTCCCCAGCCCTGCCTCAGTCCACAGCAGCCTGGCAGGTTCCTCACTAAAAGGCCTGGAATCTCTCCTCGTGAGCTAAAACCCATGTTTAGTGTTGTTTTTTCCAGGCAGTTCCATTTTCACTTAGTGATAAAAAGCTGTTTTCTTGTTTTCTCCCCGGAGGTTGCATGGGTGAAGGTACTAACGAGGCTCGGACTAGCCCGGGGGCATTTACTGAGCTGAGTGGCACATAAAATAGAAAAGAGTTGTTGTGTGAACACCAGAGCCTGCAGGACCTTGGGAAGAGTGATGGTGAGCTATAAATTATAAAATAGAGACTCAGCCCTCGGTGGGCCTGAGGCAGGAATCTTTTTAACTCCTTCAGATCCGCAGAAATCTCCCCTGCTTCTCCTGTGCTGAGTCCTTTTCTCTCCTTGAACCTCACCAGGTAAGTGACCAGGTGGAGGAAGAGGCAAAGGAAATAGTTCTTGTCTTGCTTTGTAATTTTGGCAGCATTCCTGAGTTATAGAGAGGGGTTGGAAGGGGGTTGAGTCCCAGCAGTCACACGTAGGCTGGAGGAGATCCCTCCAGCACTGGGAACTGCAGCTGTGGGCACAGGGGAACTGGTCTGGATGGTTCTTGGGTGGTGGGTCTGAATGGCAAAGACATCCCTTGGGCAAAGGAAGGGACCTGTGGGTGAGGTGTGCTTGGAGGAGGCTGGCTGGTGACTGGTGTCTAAGCTTATGAAAGAAAAGATGCAGAAATGGACTTTGGGGCGAAGTTGTCACAGCTCGGGTATGAAAAGCCTGACACAAGTACTCAAAGCCCCCTCATCAGCTCATTTCATTTACCTTCATATTAATTACCTGCAAGATACAGGTGTTCTGCAAGATACTTGTGTATCCAGTCAAGGTGATGAAATTTCTTGCAGTGACTTTGACTCGAGGGAAAAAGTAGCACTTCCCATCAGGAGAGTGAGGCACTGCCCCAGCACAGGGGGAACAGCCCCAATGACTTGGAGATGTAAGTGAGGGCAGAACCAGGCCAGGGATCTGCAAAAGGAACTGCAAACTGCCACCAGAAATGGTAAAAAAAGTAAGTCTGGGGCTGTATGTGACACTTGCCCGTCTGCTGAGTATCTATTAGTGCGGAGCTGCAGCTTGAAGTGAGCAGAGAACAGCCCAGAGAGCACCTGCTGAACAGAGGATAAAGCACCCACAGTTCCAGAAACCCCATTAGGGTCTGATGGCCACTAACTGATTGAAAATACAGAGCTGAACTTCTTCTGGGTACAAAGTACCACTGATGAATTCAGTATAAATAGGCTCGTCTGGAATTCGATACCACACTGGGAAAATCAGCCCTGTGTCAGCTGGGACAGACAATGGGCAGGTTTGTGCATCCTTCAGGAGGGTTTGGGTTTTTTTCCCCTCCAAGGGGGAATCTGCTGTGCTCCATTGGAGTTATTAGTCTGGTTTGTGGCAGGGCTGCAGCATTTCATCCCAGAAAGCATTCCAGCCAGCAGATGAGGATCTGCAGCTGTCTGGGGGGGACGTGTGGCAGTCCATCACCAGCACAAAGGGCCACACAGCAGCGGCTCTGCGAGAGGCCAGATCCCTGTGAAAATGAAGGAAGCTTAATTAACAAAGGCTTTCTCCTCTGCTGTGTTTAGGTCTGCAGTTATCAGTGTAGTTCTGGCAGTTCTCAAAGGCTGAAATGACAGTAGTTGGCTGTAAAAGAGATAACTGTCAGATTAGCCAGGACATATCTCTGCTGAGGTTTTCTATATCATACCTATCTTGAAGCATCTCCATGTATCAAAGGGACTAGTTGGCCATTTGCCTCTGCAAAGTACCCTTTCCAATGTGATAAATAAGGCTCTGTTACAATAGAAAGACATAACATTTCTTGTTTAGTGACTCAGGCTCTTTCGGAATAGTGGTTTTTGCGCTTTGATCAATATGTCGAGACTTTTTTCTTCTCAGTTCTTTTTGGTGTCTCATGTGTTGAGTGCAGGGTGAAGGGGACAGAAAATGTCTGTTGGGGTGTAAAGGCAGGGAAAGGGCCATTCCTGTCAGATGGAGGCTCTTCCTATGGCCCATCAGGACTCTTGCAGTGTCACATCCTCAGCTCCTCTAAGTGGGTGATGTCTTCTGGGGAGCTGACCTGAGTGGCCTCCTCTGGACTTGCTCCAACAGGTCCATGTCTTTCCTGTGCTGGGGACCCCAGAGCTGGATGCAGCGTCTCTGCCTCCCACGCACCATCTCTTTGCTATTGATCCCCAAACGTTGCTCAGTGTCCAAAAAAACCCAAAGGTCTCAGCTTGGGTTTTGCCTGAGCTCCCAGGAGATGTTCATGAATTTAGTCCTCTGGCTTTTCAGGCTTAGGTCTTGGTGAGCTGAGGTTTAAAGCAATTTATTTCAAAGGCAAAAGTGAACATAAATGAGGGAAAAGAACTAGGGGAGGAAAAGAAGAAAGACCTTCTTATTCCCAGATGAGCACTAAGATGTCTGAACTGGAAGCCTAAAACTGATTATTCTTGCGGAGTCTACAGCAAATACTCTTGTGTATTCGTGAGCACAGAGAGGATGCTCTGATTATTGTGTGCTGAACTAAAAGCAGGAAAGTTTTATTCCTGAACCTCTGATCAACCATAGCATCTTCCCTCAGACATTTGAGGTGGAGGTCACAGCATGGCAGGGAGCCAGACTTTAACAGGAGGCCACCAAACGTCCCCACCCTGAGGTCCTGTGAGGCAGACTGTTCTCCTCTGTGAGGAAAGTTGGTTTGCTGGTCATCTCTGATGACCCTGACCTGCTCCTGGCCACCTCACTGGGCCAAGGGGATGGGTATTTCTTTTTGGGGCTCGACCTTGAGTGTAAAAATGGAGTTTTGTACATTGTGGGGGAAGTCTGCTGGTTTAGCAGATGTATAATTCCCCCAGGTGGACACTGTATTTCAAGGGAGCATCATTATTTTGAGATGAAACCCGCTCCTTCTGGAGGATTTCTCTGGACAATATCATGTTCACAGGGGGTTGTTAGAAAGCAGCAGGAAGGATGGCAAAGCTGGATGGCAAAAATGCCACCAAGCCAGAGGAGGAGCAAGAGAAGATGCTGTCATGGGATGCTGCTGTGGGTGTCCCACACTTTGGTCAGAGTTATTTGTGTCTGTGGTGTCTGTTGTGGCCCAGCAGCAGAGCTGTCACCCCACCAGCTTGCTGATCCGTTTTAGACTTTGGCCTCAGCCTGAATCCCTTTCCTGCTTGGACTTTCTTTGGAGATAAGGATGAAGACCTGCCAGGGAGAGGAAGGATGGGGCAGGGTTGGAGGACACAACCACTCCCTGCTGCTGCACCAGCAGCTCTTACTGAGCCTTTGGGAACATCCCTTTACCGCCCTGAGCCTCCACTCTGCTGTAAGATGGGGGTGACCCGAGCAATTCCCAACCTCCCCGTGTTTGCTAAATACTCTGTCAGAGAATAGAAGTGCAGGCAATTCTTTGGAGTGATGTGTAGGACTGGAGGGGGTCTGGCAAGGTTTAATCTGTTCGTGTTTGCAAAGGACTCTGAGAGCGGGTGGAGATTTGCCAACTGTTTGCCAACATTAATGGTTAATTATTATGAATGCTGGCAGCCCACACATACAGCCAGCATCGTTCTCCAAGTGAGATCCAGACCTGGAATGGAGTTGTTACACACATAAGATGGGAAGAGACAGCTTCTCACTCTGCTTTGACCTGCTCTCCCAGCCAAAGTCCCATTCCAAAAGCAGACAGCAGTGGCACTTCTCTGTCTCATTGTAACAACTAGTTACGAATCCAGGGCATTTGGCAGAGGGAACTCAGCCATTTCCCTGTCTGGGCTCATTTCTGTCTGCTGGTGCCCTTTGTGTCTGACTGAACAGGATGGGAATCATGGTCCAAAATGAGATGTGTCTGGAATGGGGCAGCAGGTGGGTGCCAGGCTGTGCTGTGCCACAGGGACAGATCCAGAACTGGCTGGAGAAGGGAACTGGGCATAATCTGTGCCCAGGTTTGCTGTTCTTGCTGCTCAGGCTGGGTCTGTGAGAATGAAGGTGCCATGCTGAGGGATCACAGGGGAGGACAGCGCTTGCATCAGCAGGTGCTGTGGGTTTGGGGGTTCCCCAAGCACAGCAGGTCGGCTGCATGCATCACTGAGTGCCCAAGAGAATCCACAGGGTGATGGAGAGGGTGAGACAGCAGCCAGATGAGCGAGTCTGGCCCCGAGTGTGTGAGATTTGATTTGCCAGCCATAATTTGATGGCCAGTGCCATTGCAGCGGTACCTGAGGAAGCTGCCTTGATCTAATCGTAGCCATCCAGAAAACGAAATCAACTGGGTAACAGGCTCCAAGGTCCATTTGGTCCCATGAACATGCCCAGCAATTGCCAAATTACAGAAATCCAATAGATCTCGAAACAACACCAGTACTGATTTATTTTTGATTTCTCTGTTTGAATGCACAGTCTCAGTTTCCGAAGCTGAAAGCTGCATTGTCCCAGTCTTTTGGCTACTGCTAATATTTTTGAATTATGACCGTGGAGTCATGTTGGCTGTAAGAGGTAACTTCAAGGTGCATTAGTCTCGGATAATTGACAGAGACTGAAGAAGTGATTTGGGAAGCACTTGTGCAGAACCAAATATCTTAGTGAATAGTTACCTTAAATTAATGGTGTGGGGAGAAACAGCTTGGAGTTGATCAGCTGGCAGTGGTGCTAAACGAAGTCAGGCTCTAAAGTTATTAACAGAATATCCATGAGACAGGATTTATACCCCAGCTAGAGTCTCAAGGGGCCGAATCTGCAGTGTGCTCTGAGTCCACAGGACTTGGCTGCCTCGGGTGGGAGCAGGGGGTGCTCAGTGTCTGTCAGGATTAGGCTGGAGCTCAGGTTAGGCCAGCGTGGCTAACAGGGTTCACACCTTTAACTCCCTTCTTAATCCCCAGAGGGAGTGAAAGGTCTTCTCTCAACACTTAGTAAATCTCCAATTTTATTTCTCATTATTAAATCATGGAATTGGCCATAAATGTTTAAATTAAGTGAAAGGGAGAGAGATTTGTGAGAAAATTGAAGTCTCTTTGAGGAATTGAAGAATAATCTCCAAGGATGAAGAAAGTTGCTGTTGCCAGACCCAAAAAGCGAAAGGATCAAAAAGCTGCAGCAAAGGAGTAGAAAATTGGGTGTTTTAAATCCTCTCCCTCTGTAACCTCTGGGGTTTTAAATATAGGGAAAGTATTCTGATGAGCAGCAGAGTCTCCCAGACACTCCTTCCCCTGCTGCTGCCTGCTGTCTCTGTGTGTGAGCCGGGGAAATTCCGTGTCCCCACGTGTGACAGTGACTTTCCTGCCCTGTGTGCAGGGAGACCTTTTGAACATTATTATTGTGGGCTGGGAATTAATTGGGTTTAGATGCCTCACTCTGACTAGACTGAAACCTGCTTTTTTTTTTTTTTTTTAATTTTATTAGCACAGTGAGTAATTAACTGTTTGATTTTTCACAGACTGTTGGATCCTCTCTCTCAGGTAATTTTTCCAGAGTACATGCTTTTAATTTTTTTAGCTTTCAGACCAAGTGACAGTGAAATTAGGGGAGTCTGTGGCTTTTACTCTGGATGTAACAGTGATTCTCCTCTGACCTCAGTATGTGCAAACCCATGAACTCTGCTCAGCCACTGGTAAGTGCTCCCCGTGACAGTGGGTGACATTAATTTGTGGTGCATTAGAAACACGAATAATGAGGGAAGGATTGTGACTGGAATTCTCTTTCAGATGTTGAGGATGTTTTTCTCGCTGAGGTTAATCAGGTCCAGCTCCAAAAATATGAAAATAACTTGGGTTTGGTGGCTCTGTCACACAAAATGGACATGTCAGTGAAGTTGCTCCAGCATTAGAGTATCACTGTTGGTATCCCCTGCAGCTGGGGAGGAAGGAAATAAAGAGGCAACTCCAGTTCCCATGGCCTGTTTAACCCTGGGGAGGTGGCTGTGGGAAAGAGGGGAGCCTGCCAGTGGTGGGAAAAGCTTTGGCAAGGGGATACTTGCGTGCCAGGGAGGAGTAGATTGAGACCCATCAAACTTATTTCACTCGAACAATGAGGCGGCCAACGTGATAAGCACATTGAATCTTGGGCTCAATTCAAAGTGGTCCCTAGAGGTGGAAGAGGTATTGTGTTAACAATCCCCTGACCTGTCCAGCTCTGTGGAAACGGGCTCTGAAGTCGGGCAGGGACACAGCGGTCACTTTCTCACACTTGCAGCACTGACCCAGCGGAGGTTCACACAGACATCTCCTCTATCCACTCCATCTGTAACTATAGAAAGCTGCAAGTGAAACGTGTTTCAAATCAAACTGTAGCCTGTGGTGCCAGTTACCAGCTAAAATATGCTCTGTGTGCCTTCGAGCAACCAAATAGCACAGGTGAGCTGTGCGAAAAACATGAGGATTGTTGGGAAAAGAGTGTGGCCTCTGAATGCAGTGGAATTCTTTATCTCCCTGAAACAGATACGGAAAGTAGGGGAGGGGGGGGAAGGAAAACCAAGTGGAGACAAAGCTCTCTCCGGAATGTATTGAAAGAACCAAGTGAGCCATTCAGAGCATGCGGTGAAGGTTGGGGTTTTTTTCTGGAGTGTTAGCAAGGAAATGTTCATCTGGGCTGGCCTGCACAGAAATGAGATAAACCCAGAGCTGCATCAACAGGGTAAAAAGAAAGAACACCAAAGTGGTTTTCTCTCTGTTGAAGGGGAAACAAGCCTGTGGAAACCTTGCATGTATTTCAGGGCTGCCGGCTTGGGCTGCTGGAGCTGTGGTGTGAGGAGGGTGGGGAGGACAGGGGGACAGCAGAATTACAAGGAGATGGTTCATGTGACTGGGAAAACCCCTGAGCCCTCCCACAAAGAGGCGCTGGCAGAATTTGCCCCATCACACACAGATTGTGAGTCTGTTATAATCTTGCATCAGCCAAAGAATTCAGTCAGATTTTCTCCACCAGTGTCTTGAAGATTCATGCCCCATGCTTTATTTAAAAAGCTGCCGTGAACCCATTCCAAGGAGAGGCAGGGAATGGGAGACAAAGCATCTGAATTTTAGGAGTGGCAATAGTTTGGGGCACGTCTGATTAGATCATTACACTCAATGATTAAGCCTGATACAGCTTTGAAGTTTGTAGCTGTGGTGATGAGGTGATGGCTCCAATTCTGGCCCAAGGTTTGCTTTGCTGCTTGGCCGGGAGTTTTTCTGCTGAGAGACCCTTGGTCCAGCAGGTTTAGCTCTGGGGGTCCCCAAAGAGTTGCCCCCTTGGCTTAGCACGAGTTGTCAGTCTCCTGTGGGTACAAACCTACGATGTCAGTCCAAGGGGAGGCAGGAAACCCACGGCAGAGAAGGAGTTAAACCATTCCCTCGCCTTCCTGAGCTGGTGCTGAGCACATTTTCTTGTCCTGCCCCTGGGTAGCACCCACAATGCTGCCATTGTGCTCAGCTGCCTCCCAGGGGTGTGCAAGGCTCAGGTAAGAGGAGAGAGTTGTCCTGATGATGTTACAGAGTGTGTGGATGCACTGCAGCCATTCACCCATGACTAATGCCGCTCTCCTCGAACATCCCCACCTCTGGCAGGGAGGAGAGGCCCTGCTTCAGGCAGTTTCTCATTTCCACCATGTAATCCTAGCAAGGATGGGAGTGGGGAGCCAGGCAGGCTTGTTGCTGGGTGGATTTGTCCTTGCTCCCAGTAGGATTTGTCATCCCGGCCAGGCTGGATGGGGCTTGGAGCAACCTGGGACAGTGGAAGGTGTCCCTGGCCATGGCAGGGGGCTGGGACTGGGNGGGGAGGGGGACAGGGGGGGACAAGGGGGGGGACAGGGAGGGGATGAGGACACACTGGGACGCCCCGACACCGCCGGGCAGCCCCCGGCACCGGCCCGGGGAGCGGGGAGGCCGCTGTCACCCGCGGCCCGTGTGAGGCGGAGGGGCCGGGGGGGGTCTGGGCTNGCAGCCATTCACCCATGACTAATGCCGCTCTCCTCGAACATCCCCACCTCTGGCAGGGAGGAGAGGCCCTGCTTCAGGCAGTTTCTCATTTCCACCATGTAATACTGGGAAGGATGGGAGTGGGGAGCCAGGCAGGCTTGTTGCTGGGTGGATTTGTCCTTGCTCCCAGTAGGATTTGTCATCCCGGCCAGGCTGGATGGGGCTTGGAGCAAACTGGGACAGTGGAAGGTGTCCCTGGCCATGGCAGGGGGCTGGGACTGGGTGGCCTTTAAGGTCCCTTTCAACTCAAACCAGCCTGGGATTCCGTGATCCCATCCTTCCTTCTGAGGTTGTGACCACAGAAAAGGCAGAGCCAGCACTGAGAAAACAGGAGTTTCTCGGTAATTTGGTGTATTTGGCGCTGCCACCTGCATCTCCAGCAAGGCAGGGGCATGGAGCCCCACAGTGGTGCCACCTCCCTGCTCCAGCACATGGCACAGGGGTGTGTGCAGATTGTTCTGGAATATCCCCAGTGAGGGACACTCCACCCCCT